>OMLP01045605.1:37155-82542 GCA_900302685.1 Spondyliosoma cantharus
AGGGCATTTTGGGGGCCCAAAGGGCCTCGTATGGGGCCCGGGGCTCCAGGCAAATGCCTGGTTTGCCTAATAGTACGGCCCGCCTCTGCTCTCCTGTTAGGACACTACATCTCTGATGGCGTGGATCTAGATGTGGGACAGGAGGACCTGAACGACCGCTGGTTCACCTACAATGATCACTCTGGTGGTCACTCTGTGTGTGCCAAGCGTAGAGACTCTTCCTACATCCTGTTTTACAAAAGACAGGTAAGTGAGCTGTGCACATGATCACTCACGGAAATGATGCCACAGACTGATTAACCAACTGAGAAGACAAATTCAGAAATCCACAGACACTGAATTTATTGTGCGTTCCTATTCTATTCTTTTCAGGATTAAACTGAAGGAGGCTCCCGGTCGAGGTTAGTTGGGGATTAGTTGTCCTCGCTACAGGCTGAGGAAGATCACCCTCGTCCCCATCTCTCCCACTATGCCTTCTCCCTCAGTCCCTCCCTCCTTCCCTAAGGAGCCCAAATGAGGTCTTTGGAAACAAGGCTGAGGATGAAGGCAGCAAGCATGGGCAGAACCTTCAGCTGTTCCCTGGAAGAACACATGCTGTTTAAGATGCAGCACTTCAGGACCTGCAAAAGGTACAACTACAGTGACACACATTCATATGCAGTGGTGAGGAAGTATTCAGTTTCTTAATTTAAGTAAAAGTATGAATACCACATTGAACAAAAATATTTAGATTTTTAGATATTGGATTACACCACAGCTTTTAATCGAAGGTAAATCCTCCACAGAGGGCTTGTTGCTTCCTCTGCAGCTTTATTTTAACTCCATTGTCTTTTGATCACGTAGATGTGGTGCTGGATCCATCAGTGAGGAGGTCAGACTGGGACCAGTTGTCTATGCTACAGACTGAGGAGGAACATCCACTTCCCTGTCCCCCACTGTGTCCCCCCCCCTCCTGTCTCTCTCTCTCTCTCTCTCTCAACCCAACCGGTTGAGGCAGACGGCCGCCCACCATTGAGTCCGGTTCTGCTCCGAGATTTCTGCCTGTTAAAAGGCAGTTTCTTCTCGCCACTGTCGCTAAGTGCTTGATCATGGGGAAAATGTTGTGCCTCTGTAAATATTTTGGATCGAGTAGTTAATCTAGACCTGATCAATTTGGACAATTTCAGTTTTCCCGTGGGGCCACGTGTTATGTACTTTAGCCTTTCCAGTTTAAGGTGAGACATGGCGTCCCTAACCCACTGTGTGTGGGATGGAGATGCTGTTGATTTCCATTTAAGGAGGGCAGGGCGTCGGGCTCATAGAGATGAGACGGCCACTGCCTCAGTTTGGGAGTTAGGAAAGGATATGTCTTCCCGAAAAATCCCGAAAATGCCAATAAAGGGATCAGGAGTGACTTCCTTTCCAGGTTAAGAGAATGTCCTAAAGATGATAGACCAGAATGATCCCAGTGCTGGGCGTGACCAAAACATCTGGAAATGTGTGGTACGGGCTTGTAATAATAATAATAATAATAAAGAAAATTAGGTAAGGCCAGACCGCCATCTCTCTTCTGCCATTCGCGTATTCAAGGGATGACTAACTAAAGGCCTGTGTATACTCGCCGCTCTCAACCTGTCGCGCGACAACATGACATCAAAATGACGTAGATCTCGCTGGCGCGGCAGGATTTCGGGCCGGTGGCGCCAGGTTGCGCACCACTCTTTTTTTTTCAGCTGAGCGCACCAAACCAGAAACTAGAAGATGAACGAGTTCGAGGGCAAGCTTTCCGAGCAAGTGCGCCTCTACAGGTATCTGTACGATCCTTCAATGAAGGAACACAGAGATGCCTAGAGGTGCCAGAATGTTGGAAAGGAGGAGGCTATATGCCGCAAAATGTGGAAGAACCTTCGCTACCGATTTCGGAAATCAAAAAAGAGGTCGCAGGCAGCTGCAAGAAGCGGTGCTGCAAGAGGACACAGGCCTGCACCAATCCTGGAGGAACTTGATGGAGGGTGTGGATCCACAGGTGCAAGACCGGCTGAAGTAGAAGCTGTTACAGACGATGTTAGAGCACACCCAGGAGCACAAGCGATGAATGTATGGACTTTATTATTATTGCCTTATTTTTTATCTTATCTTATTGTTAAGTCTAATCTTATTGTTTATCTGTTTGCTAATAAACCGTGGTTTTACGTAAGTGCTGTCTGCTGTTGTTGTGGTCAAAGATGAGTGAAATTATGTGGCTGAAACACTAGCGTGACATAATGCTCAAAGCAGCATTAACTTATAAAAATAGATAAGTTATTAAGCGAGATACTTACAAACATACACTCTGGAATGTTGATGGCTGACCCAGGTAGAGGTGCAAATGTGTGCCAGTGGTGTAGAATAATAGACAGCCAGGTGCACATGAGGACACTATTCATATGATAACTGCTGCCATACACTCAGGAATGATGATGGCTCATTCAGTGACTGTCATTGACGACAATGCTGCTGAAATATTCTTCCATTGTTTACCTTTTCATTCTTCTTCTAGTGCGTAGAAATAGCAAAGTCGGTAGCCTTTCCTCAGTTGCGACACCTCTGTTCAGGAGAAGACTGCAACTAGTGCCGCGACCACCACGCGCAAGTATATATAGTTACGGTGCTCCCGTGACGTCACGTTGTCGCGCGACAGGTTGAGAGCGCCGAGCATACTGGAGCCTTTTTTCTTTTGTTTCTTTTAGGCTCTGCACATACACCTCACTTCAGACAGCTCAGACACCATATCATTCAAGCAGATTTTATTGTCCAATGCCGAGCGCTCCTGACATGGGCCATGTTCATACCATGCCATTCTATACGTCAACACATAGGAATGTTTACAGTTACTTTAAAGACATCTGAATAGACATATGGAGGGTATTCTAGTTACCCTCAGTAGTAGTGTATTCTGTCACAGAGTATATCATTTGGTCTTTGGATGTGTAACCATCACACTTACACTTCAAAACTGGCTTTCGAGTTCAGCACCAACTCAACAAATCGAGTGCAAATTAAGCCCTCTGAAACCACCAACACAGTGAGGATGAACCTACCAATGAAATGAAAATGTCAATCAAAATAATTGAGAGCTCCCTCCAAATGTTAGTAGCTGTAAGTGCATGCAGTAGTTTATGTCATCTGTGTGTGCCAGATTGAATGTGTGTATGGGGGGGAAAGGGAAGAGGAAATGGAGGAGGCTGGGGTGAAGTGTTGGACCAGGTTTCCCCTTCATCATTTCTCTCTACCTGGCATAAATCATCCTCATCCAATTATGATAAAGTCTGTAGCCTAGACTACGTAGGTTCACCGTGGGGCAGGGGGGAGATCATTCCTACAGACATCTTCTACAGGGAGATTTGATTTGGGCTTCAACGGGGCATGTCCTTTTAATTAATGGGGCTCAGCTGAGTTGGAGATGGTGCAGCTATTTAAAATGCTAAATGTTTTTTTGGATTTGCTCTTTCTCGCTCTCTCACCAGTACTGCAGAAACACACACACACACACACACACACACACACACACATTACCTCTCTCTCAGTGCCGTCAGACTTACTCTTGGTGGCATCTGTGATTAATTTTGCCTGAGCTGAGCAGAGGGCTTGGTTGTTTTGGTAGACTATAGAGCGCGTGCGTGTGTGTGTGTGTGTATGTGTGTGTGTGCGTGTGAGAGACAGAGAGTAGGTGTGTGTGTGGCTGCGGTAGAACTACTGATGGTTTGAAAGATTGATTCCAAATGTTATCTGCAATCTTGTGTTTTTAACAGGTCCAGAGACATAGAATTGTATTGTTGTTGGAGGATTGAAAGCCAGAGCACAGCAGGAATAAGCACCCACACTCACCTGGCATCTGGTGAATTTGTCCCGGAGGAAGGAAATCGACAGACCCGTATGTAGGCCAGGGTTGGATGGAGGGTTAGCGACATGGGCGCGTGGCAAGAAAGTTGAATGTGGGAGAGTTCGCAGCTATGGACAGAACTATTGAACGGTCTGAGGCAAAATAATGTATTCTGTTGTTCAAACAGCACATGGAGAGGGAGCTATTTGACACGTGTTCAGAGGGATTCCCATTGGATAAACTGTAAGCCTTTCTGAATCATCAGGATGACACATCGGGAGACATTAGGATTCTCCATTAGTGCATCAGGATGTCATAAATTTCTAAATGCCTTTTTACAGGATTACAAGTGAATCTGGCTGCGTTGCAGTAAAGTACTGACAGCTGTAATAAGTGTGTGTGACTGGCTTTAGACAGACTGGATTCACACATTTCAAACTTCCTCTACATTCACTGTGTTGGTCTTTGAAGGAGAAGTTCAACATTTTGGGAAACATGCTCATTCTTCCTGAGAGTGAGATGAAAAAGCTCATACCACTCTTGTATTTGTCTGCTAAATATGACACAACAATCAGCAGTTAGCTTTGCTTCACACCAAGACCGGAAACAAAGGTTACAGGTAGCTTGGCTCCAAACCTGGGACCCATCAGCTATCATCTGTCAACGATTCAGCTGACGGTTGCACACGGCCAAAGGTTGCAAGGCTTCTGGTGTAGCCAGCGGATAAGCAGATAATAAATATCGGGCCGAGACGTCTTCTTCTGTGCGCTGGTCATTGTTTACAGTCCGTTTAGTAACGTGAAACAAACACAATCTTTCAAAAAAGATAAAGCTAATCGTTGTCAAATAATAGCCAATGGGTTCTGAGATTGCATTTTTGGCCAAGGTGTTTCACCTCTTGCTTTTTACACAAACTGTTCACCTGCATAGAGCCAAAACTGATTAAAATGTGATCTGTCCATATTGCTTGTTCAACAAATGGACAACAACAGAAACCAGAACACTTCTGATGCTGAAGTATTTTCCCTAAACTGCAGATTCTCCAGTAATATGCATCCCTGCTCTGTCCAAAAATGTACCAAACCGCACCTCTTAAAATTCACAAGTGACCACATCGTATCTCTGTCCCATCAATTTGCATTTTTGCAGGGGGATTTCAGCGCAGGACTGTTTCTTGGCTGGGAGCAGTAACTTCCTGGAGTCTTGTTTTCACTAAGGAGTTGCTAAGCTTAAGTGGAACAATTGCTTTAAGCTTGAAGGACAGGTATTGACCTTGTTGATCTCCTTGAATGTTTCACCTTCTGCTATGACGGCTCTATCTCCCGTCACATCATCTCATCGTCATAGAAAATGTACTAATAATGGTCAGTTGTCGACTTTTCCATCAGACAGTTTGTTTTGGACATCACAACAAAGGGCAGAGAGGTTGAGGGAGAATCCTGGCTGCACTGTGGATAGTTTACCCTGGCTAGCCCTTGATAACCCCCTGAACCTCCCTCTCGCCCTCCCTCCCTAGTATGCACCGTCACCCGCTCACCCCTTCCCACCTCCTTCCCCCCGACCCACTGGTCCCTGGGGCTACCATTTGTGAATTCATCTCTGCCCTCACAGCCCTGCTCGGCTGTCACATCGCATCTTGCACACACAGACAGTCAACGATAACAGTGTTAGGGCTTTTCATATTCCATACACCCAGTTTCCACCTCCCACTATACTGACATGCGATGTTACCCACAGTCTTCTTCCACTGTTACCCCAGTCCCTGCATAATCACCCACCCCAGTCTTGGATGCCAAGACTTCAGCTCTTTTCCTTGCTGTTGCTTTCCGTTCTCCTATATTTCTCCCCTGATATATCATGGAGTGTCTTGGATGTGTCTTTTGGGGCTGTCTTATGAACATGGCCTTAAACTGTATATCAGAACATTAAAGGGCTTTTTTTTTGTTTACATTTAGCCTGCGTTCAGCGCTGCCTCCTTAAAATGATCACAAGAAAAGGAACCGCAGAGCCAGAATGCTGAATGTGAAACACACACAAGTTGTAATAAAACAGCATAAGAGGTTGGAATCTGGAGGCCAGGGTTTCATTTTTACATAATTGTTATCTTCACTGTGTTGTAAGTGGTTACTGCTTCCTGTCAAATGGATATAAAAGGAGCAAATTACTTACACATGTAATTAATTCATAAGTGGTGAGTATGAAGATAAATTGAAAGGTGCAATGCTCAACTGCGCTGCGGTGCTTCTGTGCAACAAGCTATTTGGCTTTAACACAGTTTTCAAGTACGGTGTAATTGCCCGCCCTGTTAGTGCCTCTTGTGAAATCATCATTTTTATATTCAAGATTAGGAATTTTGCACTGATGAGTACATTCGGACCAAAAAGAAAAATCTCTATCAACCACAATGCAAGTCTTTAAACGCACCGGATTTCGAAAGTCCTGTTCACAGACCCTCGACCAGACTTCTTAAGGAAAACTTCAGTAGTACAGTAGAATTTTGACTCAACTCAGATATCTTATCTCCCTGCAAGTGTAAACCCAACATGACTTCACCCATTGGTTTACCGTTTTGATACCTTGAGCTTGCCATTTAGCCATCACTATGGGCGGGTGGAGCTGGGGTGGATTGGATCTGCCCGAGAAGCCGACGACACAGAGGAGAACAGAGGAGACTTGTCAATCACAAGGTAGCCATACCCTAAAATGGGACGATAATTAACATCATGAACATCATGCTGTGCTGAAGAAGACTTGAAACTACCGACTGAGACCATAAACTCATTAAGAAACTGTTAGGAAACTGCTGAGGTAATAGTTTAAGTGAGAAGTGTTCAGGGTCATTTTCTCATAAGGCTTACATACAATTTGACTTCTTTTTTGCAACCAGTACAGGTGTCCCCTGCTGGCTGTTAGAAAGAATGCAGGTTTAAGGAACTCCTGCATTGGCTTCACTTTTCAAGGCCTGGAAACTCCATGCATGCTCCAGAGAGTCAAAAACAAAGCACGGCAGCCAAAAATAATAGCTGCCAATCCAGCTGCCATCTTGGAATAAAGAATAAAACCAGGGCTCACCGACAGATGTGAGGAATTCTCTCTGAATGAGTTCCAGCACAGGGAGGGCCTCATTATCACCCAGCTGGCAGAAGTAACTCAAGACTGTCTCCATTTTTGTTGCCACTGGTTAATATTTGATATTGACTTGCTGGTGTGTATGTCCACTAGGATGTGGAATCTAAGCAATGTCTGCTAACCTGACTGAAAATATTATACATAGCTATTTTCAATTCACGAACAAAAAGGAAAACGGTTATCATGATGACACATGACGGGAAAATGATCACATTGGTCGTTTTTGGAACGACAACCTGTTTGTGCACCTGCACACTTCCTTCAAAGTCTTGTACTCTGTTTTGTCAATGTCCCATTTTGTACTTTTTAGTCTTAAAAAACTGGGAAATATATATATAAGCAAGAGAACATCAAAAACATCTAATCATAAACCTTGGGGATCTGTGCGCTAATGGAAGGTAGAATTTAGGGCACGATAGAGAAGAATGTGCTTAGCTGGGGGAAAGAAAATGTTTTGTAAGAGCAGGAAGAATGCATTGTAGAGAGTGCAGTGTAGGGACAGTAGGCCTAGTGGGATATGCTAAAGTTAAGGGAGTGAGATAGCGAGAGTTTGACAGAAGACAGAGAAATGAAAGAAAAAAGGGAAGGTGAAACAACATAAGAGATGTCTGTTTAGTGTGCTGCTGAGGAGACAAAAGACGAGATGAGAATGAATATGTTTCCTTTTTGTTTCTCGTCTGGTTTTCTACAACTTGGGTCTTTCAGAATTTTGATAATGCATTCCCTCATTTCGACTATTTGACATTACAGCTCCATTGTATAGACAGTTTCCATCACCAAATGTCCAGTTAAAGCCACTCATCCAAATTATCTGTGTTATTTATAGAAGTAGAAAACGGAGACAGTTTGCTAAATATTTAATTTGAAAGTAGAAGCTATGATGCCTCAGGGGCTGTGTCTGGCATAACCTTATTAAACATATTTGTATCTCCAAACTATCACAAGCAATGACTAGATTCAACCGTGGCCAAAAGGGCAGTGTGTATATATATATATATATATATATATGTGTGTGTATACACACACACACACACACACACATATATGGGCATGGGCAAATAAATAGTAGAAGACCAAACTACCCTCGAAAGACAGGTGTTTCTTTAATCCAAATGACGGATTTATTTTGTCAGTAAATCCCCCATTACAGTACCAGGAAGACAACACTGCTGCTCAGTAGGATGGAGAGACTTCAAACACGTGCTTTAGGCTGGAGTCTGTCAAATCAATAACACCTCCATGTGCATTTCTGCCAAAACCGCTTCAAAGACCGCATGAAAGGCCGGTTCCAGACAGTGCTGGAAACTTCTCAACAAGTTCTGTGAGCAGAGTAGTTGAACCTCAAACATCAAGTCGCATTTATTAGTGCCGCAAAACATTCCACCAAGTAATTTCAAAGAAAAAAAGATACACACAACATACAGAACTAGAATGGCACACAGTAGAGCTCATACCCTTCATACAATCCCTTTTTAGTCAATCAAGCCTAATTCAATTTTAAACTGGATAGAACACATAACTCTAAATTTGAAACATCTCCATAATTGCTTAACCACGAATTGTGCTCACCAGATCTAGGATCGGCATCAAATTGTACTCATGCATAGATACCAGTCAGCTAATTACACCTGAGGATCCATGCATTATTCCCGGAGAAATTAACAAAAATGCTGAAAATGTCCCCGTCTCACATTGCTAAAGAAAGTGAGAAAAAAATCCTGTCACATTGGATCGGATCAACACCAATAGTTAATGGGGTTTATTCTGGTCCGAGACCCATCCTCTGTCCAGTTTTCATGGAAATCCATTCTGTAGCTTTTGGGCAATCCCAAAATGTTTTCTTTATATTGTCATTATCACCAATTTGTTTTAGTTAATAGTATAAGCAATCAAAGTACTTAAACCATTTTAACTGTACTCCCGGAGTACTTTGGCACATTTATTTATGAACTTTCTACAAATGTCTATTAGTTCTCTAACTAGCTTTCCTCTTATAGAGGAGACAGTCAGTATCAGTAACAATAGTAGGCCTGACAGCATGAGGAGACGGCCTCAGTTGTAGTCAGTGCTCGGTTCAGTTTGTCACTGCTAGAGTTAGTTATATGTACAGCACATTCACACAACAATACCTTTGCCCTATGCTTACATTTGGGATTAAGAAAGTGGTATCCGAGACACGTACAATCCTTAGAAATTAGGAAAAACTAGTAAGAGATTTCAGAGTATGCGTGCCTCAGGTTTAGAGGTCAGACCCAGAATATTCTTTGTCTGCCCTGCCATTCACTTGAATACTACAAACAGACACATGTAACATGATGAATGACAACTACATTTATACGACAGCCAGGATAACACAAGCCTGGAAACGCTCCTCATAAATCAGGTAGAATTTGTTGGTTCGGACGACTGCATTATTTCAGAGATAAAGTCACGCTACGCGGTGTTTGAAAAGTTGTCGTTGTGAATAACTGCCAGGACGTGGTGAACCGCTGAACCGTTGCATGTGTTGTGTCCTCTCCTGCTGATACTCATTTTTGCTGACAGCCCCTTCCCAAAAACCCCTTTATCACCCATTCTCCTGGACATATTTTTGTACCATGTCAAAGGAAGGTCTCTCTCCCTCAATCACAGGGATTCGGCCTCGCAGATGCAGACACACAAGAGTTCCCAGGTGTCACGGAAGTGCGCTGCTTTCTATCAGCTGCCCCATTCAGTGCGACGATAAGGAAAAAGTTGCGCATGGGGGGAAAAAAGAAAAACAATAACACAGCATCACTCGACTTGAGTGAGTGACTAACTCAGCTTAATATTGAACCGCGCAAAGCTGACAAATAAAAAAAGGAGATGAAAACACAGTATGTCAGTTCTTCAATTTCACGCAAGACTGCCTTGCATCATTGCAGTGTATCCCTATAATAAAGAGCCTTTGCGTTCTGAATAGTGATTACCCCCATCTTCAGCGTGCCACACAGCTGCTCATCTAGCTACTCCCAGGATTCTTCACACACGGCGGCGCCTCACACCTGACCTCAATCCAGTCATATGAGGACACCCTGGCCTTCGTTTGTTGGTGCGTCCCTGTGTTTATTTGTGCGCTAAAGCATTTGCTAAGCGTGGACGTGACTTTGCGCACAGGTCACTGGTGACATATTAAAGAGGGAGCCCCAGAAGCAGGTGTCTTTCTACTTCACCTTTGTCTTTGTCTGTGCTTTCCGTATCGACTGGGACACCTGTCACACGGACAGCCCTCCAGGGTGTTGCGCCCCGGTGAGGAAAAGAGAAGAAGGAGAAACAAAGCGGTGCAAGAAGAATTAGGCCGACAAGGACACCTGTCAAACCAGCAGGCAGGTTGCCCAACACGGTCTTGCGACTGTGAAAGTGATCGATATTGGGTTGACGTTGAAGACGGACACACACACACACACACACACACACACACATCCACACAAGCACACACATAGCCTGAGCCACTACTATCTCTTCTCCCTGATTACCATAACTCACTTATTTACGTGTCCACTTATGCCAGCAAGAAAAATGTCCTGCATCAGCATTGTGCCGCCAGGCCGTGTTTGCTATTAAGCTTTTGATTTCATTATGGGACATAAGCATGATTGATGCAAGTGGGGAAAGTGGTGATGCTGCAGAGAGAGGACAGTGCACCAACACAGATAAATCAATCCATTTGTAGGTTGAGCATTTTGATCATTGCATAAAATACTTGTTCAAAGAAACGTTGTTGATGACTGTTGAACTAGATCTGCAGTAGAAACTGTGTAAATACTCAGGATGTCTCAATTCCACAATTTGATTTGACTTGGATTTTAAGGTCACGATTTGATTTGATTTTCAATTTCAACCCCTTTTCTTTTGAGCACTGATGGCTATGCCACCGTTATCACATCTGAGAGAGAGAGATCAGTGGTTGTGTGCCCTGACAACGTCTTAGAAAAGATAAGGGTAATTTACAACAGCACTTTGACCATATCTTGGTGGCTTTTTGTAGGTTAGCATTAGGCAAGTTCAACTGATATAATAATAAAATAAAGTTTCCAGAGTTCAACAAAAAAGTACCACCCTCCAGGGAATAAATAATGCCACAGGAAAATAACTAAATACAGTTTGTTACAAAGTTCAGTTTCTCAAATCTGTCAAGAGTAAACCCTCTCCACAAACAAATCAATAAAGGATCTCTGGAAAAGAAAATAAGCCCAACATCTCCAACACTGGGCCAGTCATAGGGCTAGGCTAACTGTAAGCTAGCTGTAGATAGAATAGAATAAATACTGAGAGAAAGAGAGAGAGAGAGAGAGAGAGAGAGAGCGAGAGAGAGAGAGAGAGAGAGATATCCTGCTTTTGGTTTTGCTGATTGAAACCGAAAGCTGATTTTGCAGGTATTTCAAGTAGGATTTACTTTATATTGATGCCTCGGATGTTAGACATCTACTTTACTTATTTGGTAGGTCTGTGGCTGTAGGAGGCTAATGGTACAAAGTGACTGTTGGTGTCACCAGTAGTGCTAATTTGGTTTTACTCTTTCAAAATGTACAGTAGTTTTAGTACTTATTGTTTGTCTCACTCAGCCTTAGCCAACAAAAACCTAATTTTAGTCTAGTTTCAGTCTATAAAAACACTGACATTAATATACGTATGAAGATTTAGATGGGAGGTAGTCTACATTCATGCCACTCCCATTCCTGCTATTAGCTTATAGTCATCAGATAGCATACGGAAAATAGAGTAGCCTACCTGTTCGCTACGTCCAAAGCCACTGTAACATTTAAGTTAGGTTACTGCTTTATGAATGTCAGTATGTGGACCTGCATGTATTCTTACATTGCTTGCAAATACACTCTTTGTAGAGGCTGCAAATCAAGCAGCTAAATCAAGTTCTGAAGTGGAGATACTTGCAGTAGTTGTATCTGAGAGAACTGTAATCATTTTTCATGACAAATGGATGCCAAACATGTCTGTAGGTGTGACTGAATGGCTTAAGCATGCGGGAAAATCTACGTTTTATTGTCAATATTTTCCAAATGATGATAAAAGCTGTTATATTGGTTTATTTTTAGACACACGTCACCCTTACATGATGCAACAGTGCCTCGGGATAGCATTGCACTATAAGAAATAATCCGCCGTAAAAAACCCCTCTCGATAATCCCCTTGTAAAATCATTAATTCATAGCCTGATCAACTGAGTAAGGAGTAATTTACTATTATAATATGGCATTTGCCCTTTGCATTAGGCCGCGATGCTGAGTCAGCGCATTACTCTATGTTGTTACAGCCTAAGCCTGCTCCTCAGGGCAGGGTCTGAGAATGACGACCATGACTGATGACTTGGTTGAGCCGCTCTTGCCATCTGCATTTCTGTTTCTTGGACCTACCATAGGGATTCCTTCCATATCAGTTCTGATTAAGTCAGATATGTGCCTGATGCTCCGTTGTTCTTTCTCTCTCATGATGGCTCTGTCACATCCTCTCAACGTTGCCATTTAATCCACTCCAGAGCCCCAGCTTTCTCGCGTAGATCCTGTTTTTGTTCTTACAGCTCTGGCTTAACATTAGGCACGTTGTCGTCATGTTTGGAGGGATTTGGTCACATCTGCAGTTGACTTCAGAATATGATACATTCACATTCGCAGACACCCACTCCCCACCACCCCATCCTGCCCCTCAGTTGTATAGAAATGACAAGCTGATGCTCTGGAGCCAACCAGACACGCTCTAGCGGATGGACTTCGGTGTAATGAGTTACAACTGCATGCTAGTCAGTCCCAGCAAATCAACATTGAAAACAGAGAGAGCTGATCCGCAGGCCTAATGGAAATAACTGGTCCTGTAAGTGCCCATCTAATGGGCCGGACACACACACACACACACACACAGAATAAAGTCAGGCAGGACCACGTCCAAGGATGTTGGTTCTTGCTAAAAATACCTCCCATGTTGTGAAACTGCACAGATTTCTGTCATCGCTACAGCTTGACCACGTAAGGTTAAAAAAAAAGATGGACCTTTAAAATAGCAGAATATGCCTGTGCCAAGGCTCAAGGGAACCTGTGTGCCCATTAATAATTCATGGTCAGACAATCAGAGAGAAAGGCAGGTTGTCAGTTACCAGGTTTTTTTTCTTCACAGTGTGAAAATGCAGGATACTCATTGCTGCAGGGGAGGGCAACGCCACACTTCTCTCCACTTCTATTCTTTTCTCAGCTTCCTCCATTTTTTTCCTGATGGACCATCTGACCAAACCATGCCTCAGTTCCCCTAGGCAGAGCTGGTGGCAGACAAGGGTCATTAGTAACCGTCTGGACATTTTCCCCGAACAACACCCACTATGGGAAAATCACCCTATATTAGGCCATGCGCCTATCATATTGTATTTCCTGCAACCCTCTGTCCCCCAATTCCCAGTGCTGACAAGATCCTGAAAGTCCTGGACACCTTGTCTCTGACACCCCTTCAGTCATCCCGCAGAGGCCAGCTGTGGGACGGATGGAGGGAGGCAGGGATCCGATGAAGGCAGGAGTTTGGCTGCAAAAGGCTCTTAGCAGCTCCTTGTCCATGCACTTTGATACACATGAGACTGTCAGAAAGTGAATAACAGGGAGCTTTGTGCGAAGTAATCAGTCGGAAAATATCTGGAAGGTCACAATACTGAGGTAGGGTAAGTCCCTTCCTCTTTGCTGTCACTTTTGATTGGGGCACATCGGATCATCTTTTTGGAAATCAGATGGTTATATTTGGCCTCTGTCAGGTATTAAACTGAAGGTCAGTCAAGTGAAAAACACTTCTCTGCTCTGTTCTCTTAAACACCAAAACAGCTCTTTTTGATTACTGCGACCATTTGATACCAGGTGGCGAAGCATATAAAGTGCTATTTAATAAATAATGATCTATAATGGTGGTAGGTCACAAGTACATTTAACCTGTCAGTAATGCTGCCATTTTCTCACTTGTGTGGGTGCTAAAAGGCGAGAGACCCCATTTGCCCTAAATGAGTAGTGCAATGGGCAGCACAGTGGTGGGACTGTGGTCTGTGAGTGGCTTTTGGCTGAACTAAATGGAGAGTATCCGTAAAGGAAACCCACTGTTCTTCTATTCATCGCCGCTGATGTCCCTCACTGAGACTGAAGGAGCAGGAATCCTATCGGACATGTACCGTAACAGTGTGCGATCTATGTGGCCACCATCAACGTCAGTTATGATCATCGCTTCAATCTTGAGGGTGCTGGCCCGTTTGTTTGGCACCATAAGGTAACCGGCTGATTTCCTGCCCTCGGTGAAAAAGCCACGTCTGGATGTGACCATGATTGTCTCAAAGAAAGAAAGGTAGAAAGAGATTTGAAAAGTGCAAAAAATACCGTCTGATTTTTGTATCGAAACTATCAAATGTACCCTTTTCCAAATCCTCAAGTCAGCATGTCTCACATTGATGACTTCATGGTGCACAAGAAAACATCCAATACGTTCCGTACCTGTGCAGGTAGTCAGAGCTGGCCCAGCTGTGTGATGCCTGCTCCTTATGTGGGCACTTAGCCAACATTTGCATTTATTTATGCCGGAGCTTGCTCACCCAACAGACCCTGTGATATCCTGCCCGTAACAGCAATCTCATCTGCTGCCTCACGACTTGCTGCACACTTCCATTCTCACCTTAAGCTCCCTTTCTCAGACGCCAGTTGAATTATGCATGATCACCCCACCACACACACATACGTAAAACCGTAGATTCAAACGAGATAATGTTATAAGTAGTATAAAGTGTGTGGGTGTGTGTGTGTGTTTCACTGAAGGGTTTGACTGATGCAACACCAACAGCGAGTTGATAGACCAACATGTCTGTTGAAGGAGTAACTTGGCTAAAATTCCCCATAATACAATCAGTCTGAGATAAAATAAATAAATAAATGAATAAATAAAAAAGTGTGGTTACCACATCGGCCTTGATATGCAATGGCTTCAAATTAATAGAAACACATAAGAAGAAAGATTGTATCCGTCATCATTGTCTGTGCTACAGGATTTGAGAATGCCATACCCGCACAGTTTAAATAAATACAATATGAACAGGATGCTCATCTCACCTTGAGGTGCAAGAGGCTACACTAGCTAGACCCAACCTCATGCATATATGTAAAGACCATTATGCTTTTGTAGCAACCTTGGTTTCCTTCAGCTAAATACAAAATGCAAATGCACTTTGAAATAATACAAAAATAATAGATGTGGGATTAGACATGGTGTGGTTTGTTTTTTAGGAGGATGCTTTTTTTCAGCATGTATACACATACAGATATGCTTTTGAAACAACTGAACTTGAAGGTGCCATATAATAAGAATTGTTGTTGAAAACATAAAAAAGAATTATGAACAGAATGTGAAAAAAGTAAAAAATTAAAAGGTTTTATATTGCAGCAATATATACTGAAGTTAGCACACAAACCAGCTAGCCCCAGCCTGTCCCATTCCAAAGTGTACACACCAACAATTTTCTATTGCTCTGAGCTCCCAGTCCAGACGGCTAGATCCACAGCGGACCAAGCCAACTAGCCAACGGTGGCTACAGTTAGCCACAGTTAGCAGTCACTCTGGTGATAATACTGCTCCCTATTTGTTTTGAGTAGGACCCCAGCAGCTAGCCAATTCTACATATTGTACATTTAAAATTCATTTATGGTAAATTGTGCATATACATAAGATTAACTACAATACATGTAGCATGAAATATAATTTACAAGCATGCATATCCATATGCAATGAGGGGTAACATTCACAAAAGGACAAGACAGAAAAATAACTTGTTACCTTTTACGTTAATGTATTCAAGGCTTTCTCACAGCTCCCCGTCATTAACGGGACATGAGTGCTGTGCATGCAACAACGTCGCCTCAAACAGTTGGCAAGGCTCCACGGTAAATGTGTAACTTGGCTGGCAACATCAAGTAAACAACAAAATGACTGGAGGTATGAGGGAATGGAAAATCCCTGTTAATCGGCTGCTGGTGAATGTCAACAGGGTTAATGTCAAGGTTGCAAAGATTAATATAAAAAATGTGATTTGCAACAGTTAACTGATTATCTGATGAAAGGCATAATTGCTAGTGTCATCCTCTGAAAAGGTCAAATTGACTCAATAAATGGTGTCAACTCCTTCATTGCAATTGGCTAATAAAGATTATTTGGCTGTCAGGATGTTACTATTTTTAACATAAATATATAAAAATGTTGATACATGAAGTATCATACTCCAAATGCATTTTCCCTACAAACATACTCCACCAGGTAATCACCGAGTTAGAAGCATCCGTCACCTCATTATTGTAATAACTGCAGTATATCACCATTACCATGTCTTCTAATTGCATTTCATCCCATTACCTTCAAACCCAATCACGCAAGGCTTTGTCTTGTTTATACTGCTTTCCTGCAGTGGAAGATATGTTGAAACTCAGCAGACTCATGCCATGAATGTAACATACAATCAGGAGACAAAACAGGAGAGTTTACACTAAGAGGAACCGTGACTGACGTGTAAACAGAAGATTTCCTGCCCTCCGGTCTGTAAATGGAGCCCAGCGCCGCAAAGTGTGAAAGGACGCCGTGGCATGTACAAGAAGCACAAGTCTCTCACCTCTCTGTCTTCTCTCAGCCTCTTCCTTAGTGTCTGTATTTTTTCTTTTGCGTGCTAAAGACAAGAGACAAAGTCATACTAAGTCGCCCTCATATGTCTCGGCAACAGCCCCCTTCGCTGCATTCATATATCTGCAAGGCACCACTTCAGCTTTATCAGACAGTATCATGGGAGTTACCATGCCTGCAGGGTCTCCTTGTTCTCCGTAATTGCTTTCCCCGCCATCGGTCCAAGCGGCTCTTACTGTTCTGTGCAGGGCGTTGCTCGTCATCATTTCGAGCGAGGCACCGACCAAAATAAATGGGCACGCTTTTTCTTCTCCACAGGCCCCTCTCTCAGGATGCCTCTCAAACAGATGTCCAGGGATTACCCCATCCCAGTGGAAAGACGCAGGCCCTGTTTTTGTTTGTGAGTTTGCTTTACTCGATCGAAAATGTCAAGTATTTTTAGACAAGGCTGCGCTGAAATGCTGAATGACTGGACTGTATAGAACACGCATGAACACACTGGAAGTCTTCCGTTCTGACAGCAGGTGATGCTTCATCCCACCAGGCCGCTGCTGCAATATGGCATGGCTTCTTCTGCTTCTCAGCACTGTTTATGTGGTATGACTGGAACTGCAGCATTTCAAGAAAACATTTTCTTGTGCAGATTGGATATAATGTAACACTGTCTGCGTTATAAGATATACTGCAGTGGTAAATCAGAACCTCTTTCATTGGAATTCAAGAATACCTATTGGGAGGTATCAAATTACTTTAAAAAAAAAAAAAAAAAGAAAAACCTAACTTTTTGTCAATCTTCTGTTGATTTTTGCCCCTACACTACACAATGTGTTATTTGACAGCTCCAACATCCGTGTAGGTGGGCAATACTGCCAATACTATCACTACAGTTCCAATGGCCAAACAAACAGTTGAGCTGGCGGGCAACATAGCTGTTGCTGCTAGTCCCATCTGTGTTTGGAGCTCCCCGTATGTTCTCTGCCTGGACTCTGCATGACTAACAAACAAACTGTGAGTTATTACAGTCTGGTTATTGATATCAATAACCAGAGTGACCCATGAAAGAGAGGCCGCTACTGCTATATAGACCCTTTCCTTTCAATGATGCATGATGTACGCAGCACTGAGCGTGCAGGTGTCGAAATAACAACCAAAACAGTGGGAACCAGAGATATCGTTAGCAAGCTGGGCTAACGAGCTTCCAGATTCCAACTGCTTTCCGGTAGCCTGATGGATCCTCCCACATGATTAATGTTGCAAAGGGACAGATCTCATGATGTCAACCTGTAGCCTATGTCACCAGCTCTTTGTGGGGGAAAAGAATCGGAGAGTTATGCATAATGGCTGCAGCAACATTTCACATATATTTATTTTAACAAAAAGCATGGAGAATTAAAAGTGTACCTTGATTTCAAACATATAATAAAAAATATTTAATAAACTCGTCCCAAAGTGTCCTGTGGTTGCTACTTGCTTTGCAGCCAGCACAGTAACAACCTCATACAACAAACAACTAGTCAATCATTGAGTATGCTTTCATCATGACCAGGCAGTGTTTATTCTGCTTCATGGTTAAACAATCAGTGTGTAATTGTATGTAGGGGTCTCTCAATGGAAACAATGCAAACAAAAGACGTAGTTTGATGACTTTTAGTAGCGTTGGATCATGGGAGTTGTTGTCTTCATTGGTGAACAACCACCAAAGATGATGCAAAATACACTGGACTTGAGTCAGGCAGGAGTTTTCATGGATGAGGCAAGGTATGAAAGTTTTATCCATGTTATGTTGAGTCACGCTCGCCAACTTCTTTTCTCTCACTCTCTGATTTAAGACCTGTTATTTTTCTGAAAGGTATAGTGACAGACAAACAAATGAAACGCAGTGTTAGCTCAAAAAATACAGATTTTTGGGGGTTTGAAAGTTTTTACCGTAATGCTTGATTTCTAAACTGAACTATTTAACATTGTTATTATTACATTAGTATCATCTATTGAGCTACAGTAGCTCAAAGGAGCAGTGTGGCATTTAAGATAAAGCTACAGATTTAATTCGGATCACATTTGGGATGATCTAGGGATTGCAATTAATCAAGATCTATATAATTATGTATCCTATTATGTATAAAGCTGATATTGTACATTTTACTATGTAGTGCATTTATTCTTGTGGTTGTTGTTTTTGTGTAAGTCGTGGGGTGTTTATTCGTGTCGTAGAATTTCACCATGTGTTGACTCTGCTCCAGCCTGCTCTATCTGTCTTAAAAGCTCTTCTGCCTGTCAGTTATTCTATTCCCACAATGACTCCCTGCCATCTGGCTATCTGATACAGATTAGCGCTGGAGAGACACACATAAAGTCGTGAAAGAAAATTTAGTTAACCCCCCTTCTTGTACGAGAATCCATTTCATCCGGGTTCCTTTCGCAAACTATTTACGTTCCCTGCCTCTCGCACACCTATTAACCTTTTGTTTCGCTCAATTGAATTTGCAAATGATTCTCTTGTGAAGGCGAACCCGGAGATAATTCTCCACCGGACTGCGATAATTGTCTATCGATGGAGATGTAGCAGTTTGAAGTGGCGGCACGTGTGAGGCTTTGAACGAGAACACAGGAGTATGCGCGATAGTGAACACTACGTACACACACTCGCACATAATCACTCATACTCTAACAACTGCTGCTTCAGTAGAAAGAGAGGCAGAGAGGTGACGGCATCCGATGCCAAGGTGACCCTCTTCAATCTATCGGCTGCTGGGAAGTGTGTGCACGACTGGGAAATACGGTGGGCTCCAGAGGCGACAGCATGCCCACTAAATATGGTTTCATCCCGGCATGAAGACATACACACCCAGCTCTGGATGAAACCTTCTGTTCACTGGCGATGTTTCAGCGATCCAATGCCCCAAACTGCTGTTGCAGTTTGACTGTGTTACTATGTTTCCTGGTGAGTTATTAGAAAACTTTTGAGGGACATATAAATAAGAAGCAGCGTGCATTTTCAGTACTTCATAAATTGGACTGACAGCATATTATTATTATCAAATTATTCCTTTTGACTTTCAGAGGATTAAAGGAATAGTGTAGCATTCGGGATCAATACCGCTCTTATGTTTCTCTATATTGCAGCCTGTATCCAGTCAGCTTGTGAGTGATCCTGACCACCACCGTCCCGTCATGACAATCAGCTCACAGCCCACATGTAATATGATATGTCAGGTATGCTACGAATTGGTTGATTTTCACTGCATGACACATATACATTTTAAGGATATTTAGTATGTGGAGAGGTGAAGGTTTCCAGTTTATCAAAAGGAAAAAACAAGTTATTGGGAAAAGTCAGGCTGTTTAGAGACGAGCTTCCATCCGTCTCAGAACTACCAAAAGCCAGCCACTGTGTCTGGATCTCTGTGAGTGTATATTGGGATGAAAAGTGCTCTGCAGCCGAGCTCCTTACACAATCATGAAGACATATTTACCGTCCTTCGATGTAATTAAAGTGCTCATCCGCTGGGACTGTAAGACAAGCCTGCTCCCTCTGATATTCAGCTAATTGAGACCACATACCACATACTCGTACTTCAAAGGTCACAGGGTGCACCCCCCCCCTCACCCCCCCTGTGTTGACAGAAGGATGGGGATATATTCAATGAACCGTAACAGCTCTGGGTCAATTGCACCGACTTGGTTGTCCTTGGGTTGTTGTTGAGGGAGGACTTCTTGAAACGGTGGCACTCTTTCTTTGTCTGAGCTTTTCCCCTTTTTCCACACTTCCATGCCAGCTCCCCTCTCTTTTCCTCTCACTCACTCGTAGCCCCTCCCCCACCCCCCGCTGGCAAACGCACTGGCTTTTTCCTCCGGTTGCTTTGAGCGGACTAATTACAATAACGAGACCTGCGGGATCCATTTTTTGGTTTGACACATTCGGTAACAGAGAGCAGCAATTAACCGCTGTGATTCATTGTTCACCTCGCCGCAGTCACGTGACGCGATAGGAGTTTTCTCGACACATGCAAGCAGGGAGGTTCGCAGATAACTTCTTTTAAGTGCTTTATTATTGTTTTTAAAATGCAGGCCTTTTTAATGAACGAGAATGCATATTTTAGCAAATTTTTCATTTTTCTTCAAAGCTCTTTTGGCGTCCCAGTTCCTAACATAAATTGGTGATGAGCACGACAAAATTAAAGAACAAAAAACAACTTGCACTTCTGATTTTTTATGTGAAATTAAATCTCGTCGGCGGACAAGTTCTAAACCTTAAACGTTATATAAGGAAGTGTCCCAAATGACATTGACACACAGTAGGCACGTCGATGTGCTCTGCAATTGTATGCGCTAAGTAAACAACGCTCCAGCAGAGAAATTAGCCAGAGGTGTGCATAAACATAATGTGTCCCTAAGCTTATTAGCCCACCTCCTATCACAAACTAATTACAACAAAGTTTGACTCTTTTTTTTTTTTTTCCCAGTGTGCCTGGAAATACAAACACAATGGGTCCTGTGAGTGACACCTGCCAGCAGACAATGCATCTCTCCCCTTTCCCATTACTGCGGATCCTTTAAGGCGATGGACTCCCCTTCCTTTGTCCTTTAAAACCAAGGGGGTACAAAAAAAAAAATCAATGCTGCTTTCGTGTAGCTTTGTGACCACACACATAATAGTAGGATGGTGAGTGCCTGGTAGAAGGGTAGCCCTGCTGCGGGAGGGTCTAGAGAGGTTATCTTTAGAACAATCAATACATAGCTGGTAATGATACTAACAACAATGTCACTTATTTAAATGTAAAGAATTGTTTCCACTGCAATATTTTGTTGAAAGCACAAACCGAAGTGCTTCAGTCTCCGCTGTGTTTCATTTTTACCGTTCCAGCAATGGCAAAGGGATTTGATTAGGCTGTGCTACAGTCATTCAAGGCTTAGAAACCTCTTGGTAAGAGGTGCAGAGGAGAAGTTCCCTCCCTAAAAGTGATGAAGGTAATCGCCTCTTGAGAGAAGAGAGATAAGAGATGGAGAAATGAAGAGGTATGCTCCTGGGGTTAAGCACACTTGACCTCGTGGCCCTTTGTAGGAGCAACCAAAGTCAAAGCTTGATGCTGAAGAAGTCAAATGAAACTCAGTCTTACTCCATGAACGGGAATATTGTATTATGTGTCAGAGAAGGAGAATAAAAAATTGACTATGTATATTCCAATAGTACTTTTTTTCTTTAGGTTTGATACAACATGGTGGTATGGACAACTTTGTCTTCAGTTCCTCACACCTGTGTGTGTCCTACAGAGCCTCAGTCACCAATAATATCTGATGTTAGTGAGTCCTGAATCACAATGCCTCAAATCATCTGACCTAATGTTTTCTTCTAAAATGGAAACAATATTATATATGTATGTCTGCAGCCATTTTAGTGGCTGTATTGACGTAATACTATCTGCAGGTTAGAAAAAATGGACAGAAATCTTCTCAACACTTAGTGTAGGACAACTCAGTTTCACTTTGTCAGCTTCTCAGGCTCGGGCTCAGATTTTCATTTTCAAGGTAGGTGCATTGTGTATTTGTTCATTAAAATGCTTACCTGCATGCCCACAGACCTCGAAGTCGCACGTTAACAATTGTTCATTGTTAACTTAAAATTGTTCATATTACACCTTTAAGTTTCTGTCAAGTTTAAATGTTGACTAACTGGTACAAAAAAATCTCAAACATCAGCTTTATCAAAACTTGTGGGGATTGCCCCATTCGAACATGTATGGCCATATTTGTTATCTAAGTAATTATAATCTTTATTTTTCTTTTAACTTATTTCAAAATAAGTTCGGACAAAGTATTTGCCTCGTACTGCAGACTTTTGTGTTGAAACCGGGCTTGAAGTAATAGGTTTAGTCACTCACCTAATGTACAATGCTGGGCCGCTACCTACTTTCCATCCACAAGACTTAAATTCTCCAGTGCCCAAGGACATCAGCTGCCCTGTTAAAATCTCCATCTGTCCGGTCCCATCTGTGTAGAAGCAAGGATTTGCTCTCTACTTGCTCACAGGTGAACTAGACCAGTGATCAAGGTGAGATACCACCTGCAATGATATGTATGACAGCTATACAGATTTTCAACCAGAAATCAGAGTGATTCTCCCGAATGAGGATGAAATTACAGACTACCTGAATACGTGATATTTTAAAGGTATGATGATGACTGTTAACAATGGCTGCGAACTCGACTGTTTCGAGATTTGAAGCTGCAGAGGAACGAATGTGATGTACATTTAAAAAAACAGTGTTTTCTGGCACAACAGTGTAATACTGTTCTTTTAATGTCGCTATGAAAGGATCTTTTATTATTTCATTTGTGTGTGAAATAGAATATACTCTGACATTACAGGGGTCATTAGTAATCTGTATTGGGAATGTGCTGAGAAGACAAAGTGCTATAGGGCTTCTTTTTTTTTTTTTACTAATGTCAGCAATGTGCCAACATGGGGACAGTTCATCAAATATTCCTCCTAAAGTCATAGTTCCACTGACTAAGCATTATGACCTTTTTTAATTCAACTGACTAATCCAGCCATGCTGCTGTCTCATTCAGCATTTTTTTTTTCTCCATTCAGTGGGCACAGCTGAGACAAGACGAGACTTTGCAGGAAGAAACCATCTGGCCTTCAGCTTTAGTGCACTGATACATTATTGAAAACATCCCAGATGCAGCATTGTCTTACTCCTGAGTTCCTGCCTTATGTCCCATTAAGCAATCGCGGTGCGCTGCGAAGCAGTCAGGCCGATTCAGACTTGTCTTGTTCCTCCATGTTCGATGACGATCAGCAGAATTGCTTTTGGACTTCAATTCTAGAGGCAATTCTGCCGTTCTGGACGTATTTTATTGTCCCAAGTGCTTTGTGTCTCGAGATCAAAGAAGGAGATGCGTATCACCATGTGAATTACTTTATATAATCAGAGCAAAAAACATCCCTGTTTGCTCTCTATTCTCTTTTTAGCTTTTAAGCTTCCGAGTGTGGCAAGATCACTGTTGCTCTGTTGTCACTTCTATTCCACTCAGCACACCCTGAGCTCAAATAGTGCCTGTAAAACAGAGTAAGTCTTAAGAAGTTCGACTAAGTTGCTGTCATAGTGTAAAAATGAGTGGCTCGTTTACAGTTCATCTACAGTGGATTAAAAGGGGAGAGTGGAGCATGGCCTGCGGGGTTTTCACTCACAGCAATAATCTTATGAACCGCTTTCCACAAGAGCTAACAAAGAAAGTCCCTGAGGGCAAATGACTTGAAACATGTTATCCTAGATGTGTTTTTTTTTTACATCAAAGTGTTGGGAAGACTTGGGGGATGTAAACATTGTTAAAATCATCCCTGGATCAAAGGCTGTGAATTTTTTCGCATCTGGCTGCTACTGAGTTATAACATCAGATATTTAACATGTAAAAGAAAGCTCTTTTGAAAGTCACACACTGACTGGACCTCTGAAACCACGCTACTTAGATATTTCTTTGAGTTACAGATAATAGTGAGACAGAGTTACAGTAGCTCGAAAGTGTGGAGGGGCTGTGGCTTGTCAGATTTGTACAGAGCGATTCAGTGCCTGCGTGCACTTCAAGTTAAATAGACACTGAGCAGCTGTTGAAGTAATGTCCATTATTCAAGGCCGTTTCATGCTTTCGACTACCGAATCCTAGGAAAAAACATGATGTTGGTCTTTGTGTCTTACAACATGGTCCAGGTCATGGCAAATCTAGGTGCTGTATCGTAGGCAACTGGACTCATTTTAGCTTCTTGAAACAAGTCCAGTTACCTACGATACAGCACCTAGATTTGCCAATATTGATTCACAGTTGGATCAACAATTGTAGCAAAAAATAGACAAACACAATAATTTAGATCAATGTTGATGTTGGCGCATATTTTTCTTTGTCATATGTGTTTATTTATTGAATAAACACAGTACTACTTTGTGTTTATGTATTATCTTGTGTATATGATGATACTGTACATCATTTCATCTTATTTATTATTTATTTGTCTTTTTAATATGTGGCCAGGGATCACAAACTTGATTTTCCTCACAGGTATTTCGTTTTTCTCCTGATCAGTGAGTATTGTCCACGTCAAAAGGACTCATTAAATTAACAAAAAGTACCTTACACAAAGGTCATCATCTTTCACCGTACTTCTTACAGGTAAAGTGAGATCAACACAGTCCTCCAAACATGTTTGAGGGTCTGCAGTGGAACAATTAGAAGACTCGGTTTGCTCCCGACTCTGGAAAGTGGAGTCTGTTTGTCAGGAAGTGAAGTTTTAAACCCCGCGGAGGACCAGACTGGAGCCTCATGGCAGCTCCGCAAAAGGGAGCTTTATTTTTAGCAGTCGAACAACAGGAAGGAGAAAAGGAGGCCAATTCTACCTGGCAAGATATGTAGGAATGATGACACCGGCTCAGTGGAGTGTAAACTGAGCGCCGAGAGGTTGGTACAGTTTGATAAGGTGAGCACTGTCGGGAGAGAAAGTGGGTGAAAAGTGAGTTAAGGAGAGAAAATAGTCAGTGGAGCAGTGACAGACGGCGTATGACTCGGGTCAGAAAGCTCCCCTGATGATCCGCCACAGGAATTAACCATAGCATTCCCAAAAGAAGATAGTAGTTGTTTAGGTGCAGAGTAAATATAACCCTCAGTCAAAGCAGTGTTCTGGAGAAGCTTTTAAATTTATTTAAATATCAAACACGATTGTACAGGCTAGTCTATAATATATAGTTTTATTTGCATGATTTATTATTTAATGATTTATCCATATCATCTTGTTATAAAATCCTGTGTTGTATAGTGATAAATACATTAAATGGAAAAAAGAGGCTTACATGTTTAGCATCCAAGACAATATCAGCACATTTCAAGTTTGCAAACATGATTGAATGTAGAATCAGAATATGACCTTTCCCTGTCTGTTGACATTCTTGTGCACGTAATATTACACAGAATGTTTTGCATATCAAAGTAACATCAGACTCATAACACAATTGTTCCCATGTTCATTCAACCTTTTCCAGAAGCCAGACGGCTTCTGTGCATTATAGAGCAAAACGGTTCTGTATGTACCACATTGCATAGGTGGTGGGATGCAAAATGTGTATATTTTAAAAATTCTATGAATGTGAACACTGGCTTTTTTTTCAATAGAGCACAATTTTCCAAATGTCTTTTGATATGAGGACATGCAGTATTGGCAGCATTTGCACTAGCCAAAATCAATGTTTTATGCGTGATGAGCACTGGCCTTATAATGTGGGTTATTTGCAATGTGAAGTTATTTAGTTATTCATTGCTCTGGTTTTCATTATTATTTACATTTATATTTTGAAAATTCTAATGAAATAAAAAAAAGTTTAGATTTCGTAAAAACAAAAATTTGATGTCAGATTATTTATAACATAATGGTGATGAATGCTGGTTGAAAACTGTTTTTTTTGCCTAGGGCCCCAGTAGACTCTAGCAGCGCCACTGCACCTGTAGATGGTAAATGGACTTTTACAGTCCATAGCGCTTTTCATCACTTGTCACATTCACCCATTCACACACACACACACGCAATGTTTCGGTTCAGTATCTTGCTCGAGGATGCTTCGACATGCAGCCAGGGTGGCCAGGGAATCGAACCAGTTACCTTCCTATTACTGAACAATCCGCTGAGCCTCAACATATTGGTAACTTTACCTTGCAATGTAATGGAGCTGATCAATAACAGAAGCAGCCATTTGTGGATTTGCTGGCATGTCACATCTGTAATTATTTCTCTTATTTTTATTCTCATTTGTTCATATTTTAATATTCCCCCCTCCATGTCTGACCAATTTAATCACCAATTATCAATTAAGAATGAGATATTTTGAGAAATATCAACATGAATACATTCACAAACCACTGTGTTTGTGACAAACTCCTCTGTATTCCTGCATTCGGCGGCTGTTTACCTTTTGCCTCCCTTTCTTACAATGCCTCAACTACACTCAAGTGTACTGTGCTGACAGCTCTCAGTATAGGCACATGACCCGTATGCTGAAATCTCAAAACTTGGCTCAGTGTGTCATCGGTGGCACTGCACGCTGGAGATACTGCTCATCTCAGTGAGCGCTGCTTTTCAGCGATTTGTTCAGGTAGCAGAAACCGGCGGATTCGATGCTCGTCTCATGACAGGCTGCAGATACAGCGCCTGCGGGGCTTTTGTAGCTTTGTTGTTAGTTTTTGTTGTTTTGAGCATTGGCGCATTAGTGTGTGTGAAAAGACTCGAACTGCCGGCTGCTGTGTCAGTATTCACCTGCGCGGGAAAACACACTATATGCTCTCAGTAAACTGTTTACGCAGCTTTTTATTTGTCATCCGAGATATCACAACGGCTTTGCTTATAACAGAGGGATCCTGCATTGCATCCTGGCTTTGAATTGTTTGAGGTCTGTCAGAGGGAGAACGGGCAAATTCAGTTTGACACACAGCATCCCACAACGAGTAGTTAAAACAGACGGTGCACTATCCCTGCCCTCGATCCTAAATGATCACAGAAGACAAGCGTCGTCTTAGCCTAGATTTCAGCTCGTTGTGTTCCCCGCCGAATCACCTGTATTCTGCACAAACCTGTGCCAGACCCACCTCCACCCGCCCACTTCCTTGAAGTACTGCCAGCACTTTAAATGCAAATAGCACATCAGGCCCAACTATACAGCAGCCTGTTTAGGTGGCACTTTTGTAGATAGAGATTAGTGAATCATTTAAAGGCAAATCCAATCTGCAAGTCACAGGGGTGGCGTGCACGTGTGCGTTAACTTGCCTTACAAGGCGGTGCTGCAGGGGGAAAACCTTCTCTTCTTTTCATTACAGAGGGCCAGATTGGGAAATGGATCAGGATCCGCATTCATTAGCACGCACACAGACGCTTGATTATGGCACGCAGACCGCCGATTGCTCACTTGTCAGAGTTTTCTCACAGGGAAGTATTTATCAAGGGGGAAATGAATGTCCCGCCCCCCCATAAACACCTTTGATTTCGGCTTTCTTCCGAGTATGACAACCATTAGCAGTTAAATGGCATTAGGTGCAATTAAAAGAAATGATGGGGAGGTAATCAGTGGGTGCCCAGAGCTATCACCTGCACTGATGTGTCTGAAATATGCATAAGGAGAAGAAGGCGGTGACTCCGGATGAGGTTGAGCCTCTAATTAACAGAGAATGCCCTCAGTAACCCAGATGTCAGGACATACAGCTTGATGGCAAAACCTGAGGGACGAAAAGTCAAGCTAGAAATTCAACAAATCCAGATTCTGGTCTAAGACTGCTACAGAAGTCCCTTGTGCAAACCTTTCAGTTAACTTCTCAATTATGCTATAAAATGGTCTTTGATTGTACTCTTTTCAGTATATGAGAGAGCTTCCCGTGCCTTATGGAGAGCACTTCAGTAATAGCCTCATGACTCAGAGTGCACATTGCGCTAATTAACAAACAAAAATGCACAGTCCTTCCCCCAATTGTGTATTTTTCTTGTTTCCAAACCTTATCAATAAATAATGCTGGCAGCACCCGAGACTGTGACTGAAATGTAAATGAGACTCGGTTCCTCCCGTGTTCCTCTGTTGGTTTGTGGTCTTCCAGGCAGTTATTTCTGAGGCAAATATGGGTCACGACTCTGCAAGGTGTTATTTGTGCACACTGGCCCCTTTAGCCAGCATCTGAGCCGCGATGAATTTAACCAGACTCGATTTGCATTTTTTTAAACGGACAGCTCGGAGACGTGCCGCAGTTTTGTCGGTCCCGCTCCCGCCCTTACCTTTTCACTTCCCCCTCAGATGCCGGTTATTTCAAGAACGCGGACAGACGCGAGCTGTTGTGTCTGGAGCCACTGTGATGTGGAATGAGACGTCTCTGTGTCTGAACACTCTCAGTCTCTGCATATTGAAGGGAAAGTGGTTGACTCGCATGGCACTGTGCGTCACACAGTCGGGCTTTAATTAGTTTCTAGGTTCCATGTTACAATCCTTAGTGTCTATATTTGGATGTTGAAAGGCTTACTTCTCATATTTGTTCCGGAGTTTAACTTCGCCATTAGTGTTTGGCTCTGGTGACTGACCACATTTTGTTATGCCGGTAAATGATATGCGAAAAATGACTTCCGAGGCCCGCCGTAGGCGTGCGTGTCGTTGATGGCTTTTCCACTTGACCCCCTTTCTATTACAGAATTTGACAGAGCTAGTATTTAATATTCTGCTACTATTCTGGGCTTTTCAAAAATCCAATTAGGCTCCCGAATTTACTGGATTATGACACGACCATTTGGGATTTAAAAAGCCTCGGTTCAGTCTTTGTAGAGGACTTATCATTGATATTTTAGGAGGAAGAAAAATTTTAATTGGTGCCCTATTTGTGCGTGCAAACATGCAAACGTCAAATAAGCGTTCAGTTTGCCCTCCGTTGTGATTACGAGTGCAGATCACACCGTCTACATTTCACAACTGAAGACACTTAGACCATTATACTGCATGTGTGTACTGGAACCCCAGGTACACTGCTGTAATGATATAGGTGTCAGTAAAATGTGTTTTATAATATGATGTTTTTTTTGTTTTTTTTCGAGTATTTTGTGACAGAAAACATTAATATCAACAGCTCGACTCCAACAGGATATGAGAGGTGATTTTTTTTTGATTTTACAGCTAATAACGCCTTGCATCCTGCTTGGACCACTGTCAATCACATCTTTTCCTCCTAAGGCTGTTAACGCCTCACCCTGCCCTGCTGTGCTGTGCTGTGATTGGCTAGTACTTGTTGGATCTGCACAGAGCCTTAGACTGGAGAAGAGTCGCAACACTGGAGGCTCAAAATGCTTGGTTGTCAGGTGATTGACGGACAATTCCGATAGAAGTTTGTTAAATTTATTCAGAATTATAGAAATACACAACTTTTCTGGTCTTTTAAAAGACTCTCTTGGGATGCTAGTGTTTGCGTCTGACTTCCGGGAACTATTGCAAGGCTCCACGGCCCACCATTGCTGTAAAACAAACATCTACCTCCAAACTGAGATGGCTTGACTCTCTCTTCTTCAGTGGCTCTGGATCTGCACACTCTGATGTCAATTAACCATTTGGCAAGAAGTTGACACCATGACACACCTTGATTGACAGCCCCTTGATTTGCATAGTGAAGCAGAAATAATAATAACAATTGAAAAAATGTTGATACAAAATACTAAATAAAGACGATTGTTGAAATAGATGGGCTGATGCAAAGGGGAAATAAATAATAGATGCATAAATGAATAACTACATTTAAAAATGAAGAAGTTAATAAATGCAATGAAGATTTAAATGGGGAGGAGCATAAATAGATAAAATACAAAAACAAAAGTAAATAGAGAAGAACATTTAAATATATATAAACATTTAGTTTGCATTTTAGAGATTAAGTAATGCCTACATTTATTTTTAATGTTACTATTCTAATTTATTTATTTCCTTATTTGGATTTGATTTGGGCAGTTTCAGTCCACCATATTAGACAGTGGCACATTACATGTGAGCATTGCAGTGTGCCCTCAGAGTGATCTCACGGTAACTCATTGAGAAAAATTCATTATGTAGGGCGCTTAATTATGCTGTTTGTTTCACACCTGCTCGTGGTTACACAGACACACTGATGTAATTCTACTGTAAACGTATGCCATTTCGCTTCGGGTAATGCCTTCAGACATTTTTTGTGGAGGCACTGGCAGGAAAGTGTGACCCACATGTTGTTAACAACCCTGGGCTTACACTGCGCATCCAATTCACACCTTCAGATGTTTTTTTATTTTGAAACAGCGTCGCTCTTGCATTGCCATGGCAAACAGGAAATTAGGAATCACGCTGCAGACGACCGGCTCTATTTGTTTTCCATTGCCTTGTGAATTTCATCTGCCGCGCTTGGATGATGCCCCCCTCGCCGCCCGCCCTCAATTGGTGCAGGAGACCAAACCGTTTGTCTGTGCTCCTCCATTCTCCATGTGCATGGCAGGTCTCACCATTTTTTTTTTTTGGTTTTTTCTTTTCAGTCACATTTTGATTATTTGTTTGCCGAATCAAACAAAGAGCTCTTCTCAGTTCAACGAGCACCCGCCGCCCTCCCTCCCCAGGTTTGGCCAGGAAAAAAAGTGTGCTCCTTCAAGCACAACTCTCATGTCCGTGCAGTGTTCTGATATTTTTTTTCCCCCGCTTGCTTGGCATGCCAGGGGAAAACACACATTGTGTATTCACCAATCACAAACAGCAAGTGACAGAGGATATTCCGCCACAGTGGCCAGATATGTAAAATCTCCGGGAATGAGTTTCAGCCTGAGCGGTGCCAGAGTGATCTGCAAGTATAATGGTTCTGGTCTGCACGGGCTTATCCAAAGTAAGGCGAGTATTTAATGAATTTAAAAGACCTATTTAGTATTACACCATTGTGGAGGGAAGCATCCATCATTTGTTTGACTATTCCCTCATGGCCTTGTCTGCTTGACTGTGACGTTGCCGCTGTAGTGGTACCTTGAAGTGGATGTAATTAGAGTTGTATTGGAGGTTCACACCGATAACCGAGCCGGGCCTACAGGTTTTCTTTAGGAGGCGCTCCTTGCCTGGCCCGGGCTCTGATATTCAGCCAAACTCAAGGTGAATTCCCGCTGTATGCTTTATGGCATGTGTGGAAATGATTCTTGTTTGTTGTGGACAAGCGAGCGATTTATCACCGCGCCATATTTACCTTCCGCTTCCTCTCCATATACTTCATTTCTGTCTGCTGGAGCTCATTAAACAGGGCTAAGGGACTGGGTGAAGTGAGCAGCGTGTCCTGAGGAGGAAGCTTGTCTTCCAAAAGCATTACCATAACCTAGCGCATCTATCCTCCAGGCATGCTGGCCTGCCTGCCTGCCCGCCTCTCCCCACCCTGTTTGCAGTGGCCCTGAGCTATGTGTGTATATTTGCTATTATTAGGAGGAGAACTGCTGGAAGGTATAGAAAAAATGCCAGGGAGGCCAGCTATTTATAACAGCTGGTGCTTGGCCTTGATCCTTGTTTTCCCTCTCTCTCCTCCTTTCATATCAGAGCGTGCAACGTGTCCCTCTTGCACCGGTGCGAATCGTACCATGTGCTGGCCGGGCATCCGCACGTTGCCCTCCAGTTCAACTCCATGCCTGTCCACCTCTATGCCGACACGGCGATAAATCACAGGGTGTCATGGTCCAACACCTCCTTTATCTCCCACATGGCAACAGATGAACAGATCACAGAAGAAAGTCGGCGACTGAGAAGAAAGAGGAAAAACACAACAGGGAGACGCGCAGCAAGGGTATCATAGATTTCTAGAGTTGCTATTTTTAGAAGACTTATGTCACGTCTTTTAATTTGACTCAGCCAGCGGCAAATTAATGAACTGCGTAGCCAGGCTGTTTAATAGTTTCTTCGCCGGAGCCATGCAAAAAAAAATCCATACAGTCGGTGATATACACGAGTCCTCGCTGACATTGCAGTGCTAATGCGGGCCGAGAGAACTCCTTCTCTCTCCCACTATGCGAGCAACACCAGCTGAGAGCAGCTCTCCCTCTCTCCCCTTCCCTCCCACATGTGTGCCTCCTCACGCTCTACTCAAACATTTGTCTTCCCACTTTTTGTTTGACATTCATTTCCTCCTCTACCTCCTAAAAATACAAAACACGTCTCTCTTTCCATTATGTTTTTTTTTTTGTTCTTCTTCTTTTTTCTCTGACCCATAACTGTTCCTTTCCGTCCTGCTAAAAGAGAAGAAAAACAGAGTCACCAGGAAAAAAACGATAGGAAAAAATCTCTCCCCTTTCCCCCATTTTCAGCGTCTCGTCTCCAAGCGACGTGTTATCAACCACTTTAAAAAAGTCATCGGATAAGATAATCTCTTGATCGCCTTGATCATACTGTTTTTCCCGGGCACTTTCTGTAGAGAGACAAAAGACATGTGAGTGATATGACTCTGTGATTAGACCACCCTAAAAATATCATTCAAGACCAAGAGAGCTGCAGAACAGTGGAGCCGCTCCTCTTTTCTACCCATTCATCTGTAAAAAGAAAAACAAACAAACCACGTTTTAACTGCTCTCTATCCAGAGTTATTTTTGGTTCTGGATGTGACAGGTATAATTATGGCAACCATATGGCGCTTTTCTTATCTGTATTTTGACGGCGGCGCAGAGGTCATTCCACCACCCGCGTCCAACGCTGAAGTTAACGGTGTTGTCAAGGCTACCGCATGCAGGATGAGAGCCCCGGCGCTGAACACATCGCTTTCTCGTTCCATTTTTAAAGCCGTGACCGCAGCCAGTGCTTCATGCATATCCCGATGTATTCCCTATCTTCCCAGTTTTAACTTGTGAACCCTCACATCAGCTTAAAAGAAGCTGCAACGATTCCTCTCAATTCCGTGGCGGTAGGAAAATCACAGTGGAGATTCTGTGGCACTAACCAGAGATTTTATTAAGGCTGAAGGCCTGCAGAGTCAACCCCGGCTATTACACTCACCATAGCAGTGAATGTGCTCACCCACCGAGAAAGAGCAGAGAAAGGGAGAATTGGAGTTATGAAAGACTGTGGATAGAAAATGAGAGAGGAGGTGACAGAATGAGAAGACGGAGAGGCTGCACAGCTGGCCTTGGCCCAACAAATTCATTTTGTGGGGCCACAAATCAGTCAGTGCTATGTGAGTCAGAATCCACAACTTGTTTGCCGTGAAACAGCAGCAAGTGCTCACAGTGTTGGAGCACGATCAAAGTGGATTGCGGTGCAAGTGAACACACCCACTGGAGCGGGCCTGGAAAGCGTTTCGCTTTTAATTCACTTAAGTTCTGTGTTTAGCTTATTTAATGAACACTTGTGTTAGAAGCATTAAATACAGTCCTGTTATCCACCTACAGCCCAGCTGCTGACCCTACGTGGTGCAGACCAGTTCAGTCATGCATAAATGGCAACTATGCCCCAGGGGCATGTTGTGCACAAAAAATACCTTGTTTAACCTTATCTTGTGAGCGTACATTCAGTCAAACTGACTTTCACCATTTTATGGAAGAGAGCAGCATTAGGCCTGCCACCTCCTATACCAGTGAAATATATTATAAGTGAATATTATTATGTGTATATACTGCATAAAACACACTGGCACAGCTATGAATTCAAAACATACACATCCTGGAATGCATGGTGAATTCACAGCAGGATTCTGCTATAGTACATCACCCCATATCCTTATTAGAAATACCTATAGAATGTTTTTTTTTTCATGTGCAGCAGCTGTAAAGCACCGTACAGTAATGAGCTAGGTGATATTTAGTGGGTGGCCCCTCCTGACTAAAGCAAAGTGACAGCTGCATGCTAGGTTGTAATTTGTTTCTTATAAAGCCCCAGTTCGGTGTCCAAGCTCATTACATGTGAGAATGTGTCAGAAGCTGTATTTCGCTGGTAAGTAAACAGCAGTTTCAAGTGTACAAAACCTCCAATCTTGAGGGCTGATGCAAGATGCAATCATATCTCTGGCTAAGCTACTCTGTACCCAACTGCAGCATCTGAACACAAGACGAGTGCAGCCGTATACTGTGAAAACAAAATGCACTGGATTGTGAGTTGTTGTTGTAAAATAATTTTAAAGATATACAAAATGATCAGTGTGGAAGTTGTATGCCAAACATGTTTGGACAAGTACCACTTAAGAATAAGGATATGTCAAGTCTCTGCCCCTGGGAAATTTAGTGAGATCAGTCTGTAAACCTGCTCCAGTCTTTTCATGGAGCTTGAAATCAGAGATATGAAAACACTCAGATGTAAAAATCTATGTCTGCTCCACAGACACACTGAAATGTACAAATTATACTGTACATGGCTAATGGGAATAAATACAATTTAAACCTCAATTGGATTAATGGAACAGTCAATACACTACTTATCTCCTAAGAAACAGTGTCAGATTTGACATCTTAAACAGAAAGAGTAAGTAATTCAAGACATACTTTGACTCCTTTGGCTAATGTTGACTATGTTTGTAAGGTTCAGAGAGCCTCAATTGAATGTGCAGCATACTGTCAGCCAGAGCCCATGTTTTTGATCAGTTCTCCTTTTTGAATTGAACATTAGCCTTTACCCCTCACCTGCCAATCAGTCAATTATACACAGACAGGTGGCTAATGCTACCTAATTAGCTATTAGAATACATTTCCTCACATTACAAGAATGGAATAAGGACGTGTGATCAGGGAAAGATAAGGCACACGTGAAACTTTCAGGATTACCCTACTGAAAAATTAAAGTTTCAAATACCCACCGCCTGAGGACTTGAAAGGTGACTTTGGGAGGTTTTTTTTTTAGCGTGCACTTTCTTGGAGGACTGAGAGCTGAGATCGACTTGAATTGTACAGTGGTTACTTTGGAAACCAAGCTAACAAAAAAAGGCATCCACAGGTATCAAAATGCCCGTTGAAATATCTCAGACTACCCCTACAGCTTAACACATTGTTTGAATATTGCATGTGTCCAGTACGCTATTTGCACACAGCTAGCTACACAAGATGGTGGAAAACATTAGCCTATTTGTCATCATCATCTGCACTCTTCAGCTAACAATCAATTTCCCCACCTGTTCCACCAATCTCTCTGTTAGAGGGGAGTGTAGAAATTTCTTTAGAAAAGCACATTCATGTGAAATCCAAGTGATTCCGTTCTATTTTCTGTTTCTGTTGCTGTTGCATTTGAATAAATGGAAATAGCACACTATTTTTGTACAAAGAGGTTGAAACAATCTCTATTTAGAGTTCGCTGGGAGGCATCCCAGAGGACTCTGGGACTTGTAGCTGCAGTTGATTGTGTTTCTTGTGTCCGTGTCTCTGGAGCGTTCGCATCAACTTGAGCGTGATAGTTTCCATAGACTGCGCCTCTTTACCTGATTCAAACATGATTGACGTATGAGGCAGACCGTACCGCCATTATCATATTCATTACCTGTGTTATTGGAATCCACACATGCAGGGCCGAGCTTTCTACCTCATATGCAGGCGGAGCCTTCCCAGGAGACGAAAGGTTACTCCCTTTCCTCCAGCTAATGTTAGGCTTGTATGGAAACTACTCTCATCATGACTTGTCCTATCCGAGCTGCGACCGGTTGCGCACATGGCGAGATCCCATCAGGACAAATTAGGAAGACCATGAATAAACTCTTCTGTGAGAAAGGAGGCAGAGAATCTAGATGGACATCAGAGCAGCACCTTCGACTGAAGCGATTTGATTCACCCCAAATGATCGGCCTGGATAAAACCTGAATGTTTGGTGCTCACAGTTGTGCTTTCATCACGAAGAAGGGGGAGTGATCTATAAAGATGTCTGTTTTTTTCGAACTTTGCTGATAAATGAAACCTGTACCCAGCCTGAAAGGTGAGGACAGAGATGGAGACTTGTGTTCACAGCCAGAAAGGTGATAAATGGAAACGGTGATAACCAGAAATGAACTTTTTATCCGTATAGAGGCTGCTCCATTTTTTGATAATCTATTGCCATAACGGCCCATCCATCAGCAGAAACAAATTTGATGTGAGTTGGCAGGCAATGTTAATCATTCAAACTGTTTACTGACAGTTGCATGAAAATGACGACTGGAGAGAGAAGTCATCCTTTCCATTTCCCATTTACACTTTCTGTCATTTTTCTATTTCCCTCATGTAGTACCCCAGCAACAAACAATCTCATTTTTTCTCCATGTGCATGTGTAGTCTTGTGAGAGCTGAAGTCAAGAAATCATGCGGAACCAAACAACGGTTTGGATACCTTATGAATGGACGGATCAATTGATTGATTTGTGTTAGCGTGTAAATCCTGGTCGCCTGCAGATGGTCCTGAAATCCCCTCAGCATGATTAGCAGCTTCCTACTGAGAATGCTAAGTAGCCCAAACAGCACACACATAACAGAGCTCAGACGGAGGGGGTCATTTGTGTGTGTGTGTGTGTGTGTGTGTGTCGGAGTATGGTTGAAGTCTGCTGGCAGCTTTTGGTATTTCTCTAAGAGCCAGTTCTTTGACTAGTTTGATCGCTGTGCTGAGACGGTGTCACTGCAGAGAAGAGTGTGTTTTAACCTCTGAGGAGTAACGATATGTATGCAGCCTCGCTGATATTTCATCAGAGTAACTCAGAGTCAGTGAGTCTTATGATCATCTCTATCAAAAGAAATCCCTGCACAGTTAGACGTGTGTGTGTATGTGTGTGTGTGTGTGTGTGTGTGTGCGTGTGCGTGTGCGTGTGCGTGTGTCATATGGCCCACGTTTCCCAATAAGGGTATCATTGGTTTGTGCTGAACTTTTCATTTCTTGTCGTTCTTTCTTGGCAGGGCTTGTCAAAGAAATGATCTTGCTTCACTGGTCACTGAATCAGTCACGCCTCAGCCCATAGTTGCTCTGGAAAATTGCCTTGGCTTTAGAATAGTCCCCAGCTCGGGGCGTGGAATTGTCTGTGACCAATACTGTTTTTTCCTCCACAAAATTACATGGGTGTTTTTTTTTTTTCTTCCGAGTTCTGATGGTTATTCAGGCACCCTCCGAAGCACACACAACAAAATCCTACATTAGTTTTCATGTCTGAATAAAACTAAATCAAACAGCCCGTTTTATCCTTCGGCTCTGCGCCCCTTGTTTGATCTTTTTTTTCAACATAACATTTGTCAGAAAAGAGTGCCCTTATCTTTATATTGTGGGAATAATTAGCCGAAAGCACAAAATCACACCCACAGAAAACTACGACGTTGTTGCTACAGCCGCTACTCCTGTCAAATATGAATATGTAACACTAATGTGAATAAGTCAGTATCAGTAGTAATATAAACATCTACCACAGTTCAAGCCTTACCTTTACTTAACCATTTCGACTCAATCAGACAATAAGCGAGACATGTTGTATTGAAAATATAAACTTACCAACAAACACTTCTCCTCTCACATGCATGCGAATTTTATTCATTTCATTTCTAATCCTAGTTGGTTACCTAATGATTTTGCACCTTGTGTTTTGTGGATGTAAAGTGGGGGCTAACAGTACGTGTTTCAAGTTATAGTTACATCACAAATATTTGACTTTTATTACATATCCACACCCGCAAGAACTGTTTTTTGGTCACTTCAGGGCAGAGCATCCAAGCATTCATTTGGAGTCGTGTCTGTGTCCACCTAACAAATGACAGTTTATCAATCGCTCTCCCAATAGCTCTACTTTTGGTCACCGCAAACTCCCAAGGGAAATATCTGTCTCTTAAGCTGCTTCACTACGCTCGCCTGCTAGTTGTTAACTATGTCTGTCTGTCTGTTGTTGAGCACTGTTCGTGTCCAGTGTGAAACCAGAAGTCAATGGTGAGTTTCTTAAGTAATGTCTGTATGTTTGCAACAGAAGTTACAGAAGATACATGATTCTAACACATACAACAATTTTTCTGAAACCTCACAGAGTAGTTTTGGTGCCTAAACGTAACCAAGTAGATTTCACACCTGAACCTAACCAAGCATTTTTGTTTCTTGGACCTAACCAATCTGCGACCGTACAATTAAGGTCCGGACTGTACGATTGTATCGCTGTTATGCTGCAAAAATCGCGTAATTTTGGTAAGCACTGACACTCGACCTATTCAGCCAGTCGGTAGTCAATCAAGGTAGGAGGATGATTTGATAAATTCTGTCATTTGAACCAAAGTTTCAACATGCAAAAAGAAAATAACGACATGTGTGATGTATGTGTTTTTCACATATGCATAATAATCTCCATCAAGTGGTCAACCGCATAGTCCAGGATCTTTAATCATAAAGTATCCTTTTCTCTATTTCTACCTCTGATATGATCTGAAGACCTTCACCAGGGCTTAGTTATTCCTGTCTCAGCAATTAGGTTTTTTTTCAAGAACATTAAGCCTCTATCCATATCAGATCACTTTGCGTCTATGAATTTAAATAAAGTGCTTTTGGCCTTAGCTAAGTGAGGAATCTTTTGGTACAAAATCAAGTAATCCTTTCAAAAATGCAATCACACATTTGACCTTGCAGGCTCCGCTGGTCGAGAGGGCGTAAGGGGATAGAGAAGCAGCCTTTAGTCATTTACCAGACAAATGGAACAGGTCTGTTTCAAAAGCCCCTTGACATCGCAAAAGGAGCCTTCACCTTTTAACACGCAGTATCAGTTTGCCTGGTTGCCCTTCACTATCGGAATAAGAGGCAGTGGGGGGATTTCTGTGTAGAATTGTTCTTCAGCTTCAGTCGAGTGCAGATTTACTTCAATAATTAGCTCCCCAGTGGTCTGGATATATGAAGTGAGAATGAGGGTAATTCTTAAAAATGCCCTGTGGTGTTACTCTCAAACTGTTTATCAACAGCCTGGTCATTTCCTCGAGTGATGAATAGAGATGAGTGGAAGACGGATGGCTCCCAGCTACACCCACGCCTGACATACAGTTTGATGCAAAGCGTGCGCTGATTTACACCACGGCTCTTCACGACCATATGGCTCACATCACTCATTTCCCCAATGACCAGGATGGAGACCACTTCATCAAGGAGAGGGGCCAGCAGTCATAATGGTTGTGGTCGGGATTTGGACAGAGTTGGGCTTGGGGGAGGGATGGAGCGATCTCAAAATCAGCCAAATCACACAAACGGCCAGCTCCCCTCCCCCCACCTCCAGGACCCCCTCCGCTGATCCCTCAATCAAGCTAGCTGTGTTTGTTTGCTGAATGGAATCGGGCTCGGTGAGTTCTCCAGCCTTGTGTCAATAAACCTGAAGAGGCGAGGCGATCAATGACAAAGACGGCATTCAATTTATGTTCAAAACAGAGGCTAATCAGCTAATTTGTTTGGTTCAATATGGTGTCCTAAGCTCCCCCACGAAGGCGTCTCAAATGTCCTGGTTAATGAGCATAAAGATCGTTTTCTCATTTTACATAATAAAGTTAACGTGGTCAGACGGGGTCGAGTGATACTACAGCCATTGTTTTTCATTCATACTCATTCATTTCAATCACCTTATTGAATGGTGAGGCTACAGATGGTGGTTTTGTTGAGCAAAAAATAGATAAAGTTGTAATTTAGGCTCCGGTTGTATTTTTATTGTATATAGTATATCGTGGCAATGATTTACAAATTAGTTTACAAGCAGTACTAAAATAAAATTTGTAAGGATTAGTTTTCAATGATCCAAACAGGCTGTAAATGTGACTGATTAGGGTGAAATATTTGTTTTATTACAGGATCACAGGTTACATTTTATGACACCTTGATAGTGGTAGTGTGGTCTTCATTCGTGCCCTCACGCTAATGTCTAATGTCTAAAATACTCCAAACCACCTCCTTTAATTAAGAATTGATTTGATTTCTCTCTTTGAATGCTGGCGACAGGCAGGAGACAGCGTTTTCCTGTATCTGCTTGGGTGGAAAATGCCACTGTTTGGAGGAAAACAAATTCTAATGCAGCGTGCAATGTGCTGGAAATTATATTCAAAAGTGATTGATCTGTTTATCCCAGGCGGGAGCAGGCAACAATTTAACATTATTACCTTTCCCAAAGGCAGAGTCATGCAATTTAGAATAAGCAACAATCAGTCTTATTTTTTCGCTCGTCCAAATGACACCATCATGCATGTTTGCTTTATGCAGCCGTTTAATCTTGTTTTGGTTGATGATGAATTCTTTCGTTCGCACGCTCATTCAATCATTCAATCATCCCCATTCAGCTTATTCATTTACCTATTCACCGCAGACGAACACATGTAAAATTAAACCGAGTATGCTCTCGGGCTCCTGTGTGCGACTCAGTCGTCTGCCTCGCCTTTAATTAGAGCATGATAACATGTTTTTAAACTCTGCCTCGTGTTCCCCCGTGAAAGGCTCATGAATAAATAGGGGGGGGGGGACATCCACTTTTGAACTCACCGTGCTTTACAGCACGAGGAGGAACAGGGGATGACTGGAAGTGGTCTGAAGCTTATCTCCTTCATGAGATAAAAGCAAGAATGCGAATGGAAATCAATCTCAACATTGCATGATCACAGGGACAGTACAGCAGCTGTTACATATATGTAAATACGTCAAATACAATCAAGTGGCTGCTGGTCTGTAGAGGTGAATTCATCCTGCAGCTCGATGAGCCAGCATCTGTGTGAAAGTCAAACGCACGTGACATGATCAAAAGGAAACAAGACATTTACCGTCGTCTCTGTGGTCTCTACACTACACGGCACCACTGTGTCACACATCTGTGACTGGCCGTCTTCTGTGTGTTTAAATGGAGACTGAACTAATGAACATTGGCCCGCAGTGCATTTATTTTATTGGCTGAAGAAGGGCCTGACAATTTGAATGTTCCTGATGTGGACTGTGCATGGCGCAGGAGGGAGAGAGCTCTACCGACCCATAAACAAACATCCCATTTGGATCAATAAGCCGAGTGGCCAATGCCGCCTCGAGATGCCCGCCATAAATCTACGAGGGCCGCCCTCAGCCTCATTAAATTATAAAGGATCTGCGAGCCGTGAAACACTAACAGCGAAGCATCGCGCCGGTTGCTAAAAATAGAGAGGCCCAAACAAAAGAGGTTTTTTTTTCCCCCTTCTTCCACATTCATATTGTTACTCAAGAACCCTTTTAACTATCCACTTCCCTCATTCCCCGAGGTCAGGAGAGAGAGGTGGCCAGCGCGGGGCATCCCGGCGTGCTAGCGTGTGTCGGCTGGGTGTCGTCCGTGCGTCAACAAACCACGAACACGTCCCTGTGATGTCACGATGAGGGAGATACAGTTGTTCTGGCGGACAGGAACACTCTCACCGAGGCACTCTGCTCGCTGCCAGGAGTCGCGAGCTGCATCTTGTTGCTCCAATTTAAATTGCAAATCCACTTAAAGTACATAAGTCAAGAGTGCTCCCAGCTAAAATGCAAGCCGTGTTGGGCCTGGAAGATTTTTAAAAAATCATGGACCTTGCACTTAGGGGGATTACATTTTCATGCGCTAAAATAGGGGGGAGAGCGAGGCCCAACACGTCATCGCGGTCGCCTCCAAAAGGGGCAGCCCCACACTGCGACTGATTTTTTTTCTAAACCGACATCACACAACCCTCCTAATGTCTTCTAATACATCTCGCAACCGCTCATGTGTTTTCAGTGCAGTGAGAAACGGGTGTGTCTTTCTTGGTGAAACTAATCAGGGAGAAAGAGCAGTTTCCACACTGGTGACTTTTCAAGGCCCACTGGTATAAATATCAACCATCTGTGAGGCCATCTGCATTGGGGTGCTATATCATGCACCAAGGCCAAGCCACCAAACGCAGACAAGTTGCCTCCTGTGGCACTATCTGCACTGCACGAGAGACGAGTAAGCTATCGCAGGGTCATTGCTATCAACAATGCATCTTATGTGGCGATGTCGCACGTTCATATATATAAGTGAGATCATCTTTTAGAGGCGCAAACATGATAACCTCAGCGCTGTATAATGCATCGTGCAGCTGTAACACTTCGGGCCTGCCTCCAGATCTCATCGTGCCGCAGCGACGCCCGAAAAAAACAGATGTAATTTATGTCGGCTAGCAGGTGCGTTTTTTCAATCGAGTGTTCATATCTGAACTTAGATTACAGTGGGACCGCGGTGATTGCAGGGGCAAACATGTCTGAAACAACCAGTCATCCATCATAGTTTGACAACTGCTATTGCACCAGCTCCGAGTTGTTGTTTTTTTGCTCTTGCACTTTACCACACTGACTTCTGTGCACCGTCGTCTGCAGAGATGAGTCGCAATGAGATGCCGTGACCTTTCTATACTCAGTTGGAAATACAAAGACAAACAGAGCAACACAAGCAGAGAGACGGCCTGTGTGGACAGAACACCCGGCCACACAAGACCGAAAAAAAACCCTCTCCTTCTCGCTCTTGCAACATCTGGAATCACGTTGTGTGTATTTGTTTGCGACCCCTGTGCCTCATCAGCTGTTCTCTGTGAGCATGTGTTTGCGTTGGGCAAGAGGGAAGAAAAAGGGAGTGCGAGCGTGCGCGTCTACTTGTGCATGTGAGACATTGTTTCAAGCGATCTAGTTATTGGAACAGAAAGGAATGGAGGAGGGCTGGTGCTGAAGAGCAGGCCACTCGAGGGGGGGAAAGAAAAAGAGCGAGAGAGAGCAGAGGGGCCACTGGTGAGCGAAAAATCCTTTTGTTACTTCTGTAAATTGTTGAGACACAGAAGAGGGGGGATTCATTTGTCTCAAGGTCTGAGAGCAGCCATCAGCAGACAGCAGCCCCACCGCCCTCCCCCTCTTTTCTGCTGTTTGTTTGCCTAACTTAGAGCACGGTGCACTTGTGAAATACCTTACGCAGCGCCGGTGATGGGACACATCTCGTGCGGCAGTCGTTAGAAGATTGATGGAATAATCCGAACACTGAGAGGCTGGTGGACAAGTCATAAAAAATAAAAAAAAATAAAAAAAATGGCAAGGGAAGGAAAATGTGCCTTCTGGTTGCAAACATGCCTTTGATCACATGCACGCGTCATCATAGCCTGGGAAAATATAAATAGCCTGGAAAAATGTATCACGCTTTTGAAGTTAAAACATGCACTACTTCTTGTTTCTTGATGTTAAATCATACCAGGGCCGCCTGACAGTCCAAATCCTTTGAAATGAATAACCAACAGTAACTGTAAACGATTAGCGATTACATTAATGATCAGTTAATGTGCTTTTTATTCTGTTTCTAAATGTATTTATTTTATTTTTTAATATTATCATTAGTTATTTGACGTATTTGCAGAGCTGATTACTGATTACTCACTTAAATCCCCCAAAATATTCAGTTTATGATCACATGAGGCCGGGAAAAGATAATGGCCCTGACAACCTGCAGTAGCTACAGAAAACAGGTCACAATGTTATTTTCTGATATAAGCGGGGTTGGTACTTTTGGTAAACGATACAATTCTGTCTCTTTTAAAGGGAACATTCTTTAAAATTAAGGATGGATAATTCATGTAGGTGTTCACATAAACCAGTCCAACCCAGCACAGAACTGGAGGGCATCGCTTTGTTTTGAAATGTGGTGGGGACATGAGGGCTCGGATGAAAAAAATTAAATCAAATTAGATTAAATGGAGTTAAACATGTGCGATTTTAGGCAATGTAGTGAGGTCAGAGTGAATCATTACAGCGGATAAAAAAAAATGCTTAATGGTGCATCAAAATTCATTTCATCTCATTCGTTAGTTAACATTTTGGATTTTTTTGCTGCAAGCTAGTTTTAGCACAAGTAATGCTTTAAGAAGGTGATGGGGACAAAAACCTGATAATTAAAAGAAGAGGTGATGTCATGTCCCCACCGGTGTAAATGACACCCTATGCCATGGGTGTGATCCATTAATGGACTAATCATCTCAGCCCTTTAAAAAGCACTGAAAAGGAGTTGAACTCAGTGAGATTATCCATATATTAAAGGTGCACTATGCAGTTTTGGGGTAGACAATTAAATCAGAAGAGAAAGATCTTCATTGACCAATTTGTAATGTTTAAACAAACTAAATAAACAAACTCGTTGTTTTTGTAAACTAAAAAAAAGAAAAGAAAAGCTGACCTTAAAGGTCATCACAACTTCATACTGTTTTAATTTATGTGGTGGACCCTGCCACCAATAGTGTTCTGGGGACCTCTGACAGCTTGTTTATTCAGTTGTGGAAAAAATAAATATTTCTAAGTGTTCATTAATACTGTAAATATTAAAATATGGAGTTTGAATTTCTTCTCCAAAACCACACAGTGCCCCTTTAAAAAATGTCACCATAATATTAGATAGTAAAATACCTCAATACAACACTGTCCATATATTAACAGTGTGGTCATATAATGGAGACTTAAGAAGACATACATGCTCACACACTCACGGTGACTGACCCTGTACACATGCAGTCCTGTGACATAGGACTATTAGTTGTTCATAACACATTCATCAGACTCCATTCATACAACAGGACACACGTCCTCCCCACGAGCCTCTTCAGTGTTTGTTGCAGGATGCCCGGGCTGCGTAAGAGAACTTCAGACTCTAGAGGTCTCCATCCTTCAGCATCCCTTCATCATCCACCTATTCGCCCTCCTCCTCCTCCTCCTCCTCCTCCTCTCTAGCATTTTGTGCAGCGGAGGAGGGAAGGAGGAGAGAGAGAGAGAGAGAGAGAGAGAGAGAGACTGCTGAGGTGGAGACAGAGGGGACCCTGAGACCACACGTCCCACGCCAGAGCCAGACAGTCAGGGAACTTTGATTTGACGCCAAGTAAAGCCCCATGCGAGCGAGAACGACGATGAAGAGAAGGAGCCACGTTTCTTCCTCTTCCTCCTCCTCCTCCTCCTCTTCTCCTTTTCCTCGGGAGGCTTAGACATGTCGGGCGCGCGTAACATATGATGCCCTTGGACTCATGTGCTCAACGAAGATCTCGTTTCTGTGTGATTTCGCCCCTCGATCCGCTTGATGGTGCCGCGTCGTTGTGCCTGCGCTCTCAGGTCAGCCGAATGAGTCTGAAGGCGGTCTGAGCGCATTGTTTCCAGCACCGTTGCATGTGGGATTTCCAGCCGCGATGTCTGCAATATTTCGCTCTTTGTTTCTGGGTAAGTCACTTCCCATTCCCCTCCAAAACAAAAGATAATTAATTAATTTGATAATAGAAGAAGAAGAGGAAGATGAAGAAGAAGAATGGTAAAAAAAAAAAAAAAAAAAAAAAAAAAAAAAACGCGCAA
>OMLP01045605.1:82562-118419 GCA_900302685.1 Spondyliosoma cantharus
AAAAAAAAAAAAAAAAAAAAAAGAAAAAGCAGCGGATAAATGTGTGTTCGTGTGATAAATGTCACACTGATTCCTGTCCCTTATTGTATTTACACCGATTTGACTGCGCACGTTGTCCATTGTTTGACGCGTCCCTACAACACATCTGGTCAAATGTTTCAGCCTCGATTTTGGAATGATGTCAGAATATATTTATTTTTTTAATAAATTGTATTCTTTGCACTTGGAAATCCCTATTTGTGTTTGGCAAATCTAAAAAAATAATAAAGAAACAAATGATGATGCTCAAGTTAACCTTGATTTCCCAACTAGAGGCTGCTCTCTAAAGGGGGATTTAAAGGGGATAAAAGTTCACCTGATCCCACCCTTTAAAGCTGCTATTCAGATTTATTGACCCTGAGTGCATCATCTATTGATACTTCAAAATCAAGCCTGCTGCTTTTTTTTTTTACCATTGTTTGACAAAGGGGGGAAAAAAAATCCCAACAGCAACCGCTAAGGTTGGATGGTTTCCAAAAGCTGTTTTGGCCTCATGTTAAGAGCCCTGTATGTGATTTTAAGAATGATAAAATGTTGGAATTTGTCAGGCGACATCATCTGTTTTTCATTACGCACAGAACTTGAAAAGGTTAATTAAAAAAATGTTTGTTTCCTCCGTCTATCGACCATGACAGCCCGCTCTGGATCACAGTGTTGTGCTGAGGGGGCCTGCAGCAGGTTCCAGGTTCAGAGCTAAATGAGCAATTGTTTAATTCCACTGTGACTTCACTGACTGGAAGTTGCTGTGAGGCTGTGTTTAAAAAAGAAAAAAAAAAAAAAGACTTCCAGTAAGAGGTTTCACACTCCCCGCTGCTGTCTCAACACCTGCAGTGGAATTTCCCCAGCTGGGTGTAACTGGGGACAGACCAGCGTTGTCCAACAGGGATTTTACAGTCTGAGGTGACTGTGAGTACATGGTATGAGAAAGTTTGGATCCCCAGAGCTAAAGTAAGAGTGGTCGAGAGCGGTCATACGAGGGCCGACACACCCGAGAGCTTTGGTGTGAGTCCAGAAGTCGTGCTGTAGTCGACGTGATTGCTCTCTGTTGGTCGTGTTGCAGTCTGGGGAGAATCAAGAAGTCGATCGCTCGTGTTTAATTTTTCATTGCATTAGTTTAGACGTACAGCTGGTGCTGTTTGCGTATGCTCGGCGTGGGCTGTCCATAAGGAGTTTGTTATCTTCAGCTCCCGTTATTGGGTTACGAACATATTGTGGTGACCTCTCAGGAGAGTACCCAGTGTATTCTGGGAAAGGCTCCGGTCCCTTGTGACTCCTGAATAAGATAAGCACTGTAGAAAACAGAAGGATGGAGGTGTGGTGAGGAGCTGCACACACGCTGACTCGTTAAGGTTGGGTCAGCCGGTGGATCCACACAGTATGAGTCTGATCCTGCGCTTAGCATAAAGGAGCTGACTCGGCAGTGGACACCACATACCAGCACATTTCGCGGTTTCAGTCATCAGCCGCGTTACGTTAGATCGGACTGGAGGTAAACATGTTGATTATCTGAATAGCAGTTCCCTACTGATGATGATAAGGGAAGGATTGGCCATCTGGCGAGGTGGGCAAATGCCAAAGGGGCCTGCCCGTTCTATGGGTCACCTCTAAAATGAAAAAGATGAACATATGACTGCAATGAAACTCTTTAATAATTGAATTTGAAACAACTTATCTCGGCCCAGAACACTTTATGTCAGCCACTTGATGTGCTTCCTTAAAAAATAGACTCATATTCCATTCTTCCATGATGCCCTTGATGCTAACATTAGACTGTAAGACAAAAGTTTACCAGCACAAGATGTTACTGTCAGGTGTATTATTGTCTCAAGACAATTTGTAGGCTTACAGATAAGTTATCCTAACTCAAGGAGTGATCCTGAAGCTGCATTCAGACGATATGATTGACCGGGTTGCAGGGAAGGAAAGCGATTCCATTTTATTGTTTGCTAACTAGGCTACATAAAGGGGAGCCTGGCTAATATAGAGTAGCGATAAGCTAGCAGTTGTATTCTAGCTATGAAGCTGGGATGTGAAGTTAAAATTGTGGACTTCGAATACATTTGAACATATGGATTATAATGTGTATAGCTGTGCGATGTTTTGGGTGGACAATACAAGTTTTGGTTACTTTATAACTGAAAATGGTTCAACTGTTTTTGTGTCAGAACGAATTCTTGGTTGTGTGATTTCACAGGGTTCTACGTAACCACAACATGGGGCGAAAAAAATAATGATACTGTGATTGCTCAGACAGATGTTTCGATTGATTCGCACCAATTTGGGATAGTGTGAATGGTCACTTTTGCATCATAATTTTCACTTTTTACCAATGAGGCTATTGAAATTGTGATAACGTGACATCTGATGGTGTCTGTACCAACAAACATGTTTTCTTACTCTGCGGTACTTCACAATGATGCTCTTCAGTCACACATTTTACTTTAATCAAAAAATTGCAGTTTCTCGTAATTTTTTATACTGCACTAGGCCAAATTGCTATTTCAGTGAGATTTTTGATCAACTGTTCAGTATTTCATCTCACTGCTGCATCATGTGTTGACATGGGGGCTACTGTTCGGCTCGGAAATTGTTTTTTTTTTGGTAATGACGGTGACAATCATGAGGACATGAACACATTCATTCATCCAACACTAATATATTCCCTGATAAAAAAAAAAATATATATAAATGGTAAGCGTCCCTTAAGATAACCATCAGCCTATGCTGAGACGTATCAGATGGCTTGTTGTTGCCATGGTGAGGCCTTCTCTCCTTCCCCTGTCATGTCACAAGATGTGACAATGTAAAAGTATTTGTGCAGCTGAAAATGATAACACTGAGGGTGAACGTCCAGTACCGTCACAGCGTCGGTCATGTGCCTCTCATGCGAGAACAAAATATCTGCCAGTCAGCCAAAAGAGCATTTTTCCCTGACCAGGGGGATACGTAGTTTTTCCGGGCTCGGCAGCTCTGTCGTGCCACACTGAAGGACATTTTTCCTGAAGTTATACCCTGTATTAATTCAAGATCAACGCCGAGGCCAAGCAAAGAGAGGAAGTGGCTGTTTTATTATAAAAGAATCAATAGTCATTAATAGGGTCTCATTTCCTTTTTATTTGGCTTTGGCCTCGCAAGTCCTGAGACATCCTTAATTTAATATCTGCTGGAGATGTAATATCCACAGTTCACATTACAGATAAGTAGCACAATTAATTGCCACGGAGAGTTCCGTCGCTCCCTTCTGTAACTCGGCTGACACAAAGTAAGAAACAGAACAAGGTCATATGGAGTAGCGCGGCAGCAGCGTGGTAGATCCAGCCAGGTAAAGGAGACTAGTGATGGATTGCCTATCTGTCCTTGTGCCAGGATTAAATGATTCTGAATGAGGGGATTTGAAAATGACTGTCCAAGAAGTAATAACATAGTGTAAGTCACTTGACAGAAATGTAATTGGAAAGAATGAGCAGCTTTTGTAGGCGATCCAAACCTCTGCAGCCTCGCTCGGCGTTTCGTTTGAGCATCAGTCTATAAGGCAGTGCAACGTGAGCGATCGCGGGGATGCAGCGGGGTCGCAACATGCGCTCATGCGTGCGTGCCTACATGCATGCACATGTGCACAACAGTGAGAAGATGGCAGCGCCTGTGCAGGCATGCTAGTGTTAGATGTAGATAAAGAGAGCAGTGGCTCCAAACAGAAATTCTGTCCCCATTCTATATTTAGCATGTCTGCCGGGGTAGGCAGAGGATCTCTGAAATGCGAAGATGACAGGAGCCTCCTGAGCCAGAGGTTATGAAGTGACATCTTGATGTGTTTGTGCCTGAATCACACTCCCACACACACCCAGCCACAGACTTTTGACATTCCTACAAAGCCAGAGACATTTCGATATTTGACGTCTAGTTACCATACATTAAGACTTCGTCTTGATCTCCCTTTTGACGCACATTTTTCCTCGGCGTTATCATGTTGCATTCCCTGTGTAGGTTCTTGGCTTTGAAAATATTTGCTTTTTGAGAGCATGCGGTGAATGTGGCACATCTGCTTTGCAGGACGCGAACCTGCCCGAAATTTCAAGCATTTGACTGTGGAGTGTGGAGCTTTGCACAGCGGGTTAACCTTCATCTCACATTGTGAAAGCGTGAACCTTTAAATGACTTCCAATCTCACTTTAATTGGCCGGTACAGTTAATTTAGTTAGCGAGATAATTCGATGAACGTGATGCAGCCATGTATCAGCCCATTTTCACACAGAGTGAGCAAAGAGACAGTGAGAAGCATCACAACACATGGGCTGCCTCTGACTTTAGATGTTAGCAGTTGACTTTCAAGTCATGAGTCGACTAGTTGACACACATTTATGACACGATTAACAACAAAGCTAACAGCAAAGGTGATAATGTTAATGACTCTGAATGTGTCCAACAGCCAGCAAGGAGACAAGGAGGCAAGGATTTTGTTGATTACTCAGTTAAAATATTTGTGGCCTCTGAAGGTTTTGAGGTTGTGTTTTGGTTTCAGTCCACCCATGCTCACTCGAGGCTGCTGAGCTCAGGTCTGTTGATTTGCTTGTCTCTTGTTTCTCAAAACCGCACCCATCCTTTGTTCTAAAGCCCCGCTACTAAACTCCAACACTCCTCCTGGTTATCTGCATGGCTATCTGCGCTAACTAGCAGCTACAGTTAGCAGCAGTTAGCGACATCTGTGTTGCAAGAGAAAAGATCTGTGTTGCAGTCGTCCTCCGCCCTAATGTGTGAGAGCATATCTTTTACTGTGACTAAGCAACTGATGAAAACTTGGAGGGGGTCTTCTCATCAACTAGTAGGGGCAGCCCTACACAACACATGTTTGCACTCAGAAATCAATTGCACGATATCACAATCAAGCTGCAAGACGTACAATACAGTAGAGGTGCGGCCGTTGAGGGGAAAATAGCAGACAGCTCGCAGTGCATCACTCCCAATAGTCGAATGACTTCCCTTCCACCTACAATGTCAGCGATTTGACATGCAGAACAAAGTGTAAACAGATTTCCATCAAGAGAGGATTGTATTACTCAGAGCAAAAACGGTAAATCGGAATTTCTCAGCAAGGGCAGAGCACTCTGGAATACAAAACCTCCACCGAGGGGTGACTCGAGAGGCCTGCAGATGAGTACAGAGGTCCAGCCGTCCTCAAAACAATTGACCCATATCATTAACAAACACTGATTTGCCTTCCAAGCACTTTCCCCCTGATGTGCACGGCATTTGAATGACAGCGTGCTTCCCTGAATAACAAGGCGTCCTTTCTCAGCACCTATGGGATTCTTCATGTTTCATTGATTGTGGGGCTTTTAGTCGGAAGGTCTATCTATTCTGTCGCAGCAAGCTGGATGCCATGCCTTGAACGAGAGGGTTTGTAGGTGAAGGTGTACCTGCTTTGTACTGTAAGTGCTTTTATTCCTACTAGTAGAGAGTCGAGGCAGGATGTATTTTTATAGCAACCAAAGATATATCCAAGGATGAAAATAAAGGTCACGCCGGTGGAATGAATGCAGTCTGTGCTGAGCTCGCCTCGCCGCTTCTGCACTGTTTCTCTGGTTGACAGTGTCTTCATCTCTGTCCTGGTGTGTTTCTGACACATGATTACTGTACAAAGCTATCCAAGCATTATTCTCTGCAACGGGCCTTTTATCACTTGCATCATGTAAACACATGCCTAGACAGAGCGGGGTTTGTGTAGTGTGTCTGACCCTGTAAACCCTCCCTCTTTTCATTCTTCACTAGGAAAATTACTGCCAGATTATTTTGGAACGTATGAACAGGAACTGCTTATTTCACTTTACTGCTAATCTTTGACAGATGTACTGGAGAGGGCTCACATCCACATTAACCGGAGCCACATGCACACCCTACAGATGACATTACGCTACACCAGCGTGCTGTGCACAAAGGACCCAATCATACGCGTACATATAACAACTACCTGCTGTTTTCTGTTTTATGCAATAGGTGAACCGTGAGATCATTTTATTCATCAGAACTAGAAATGTTACCATGACTAGGTTGGCACGAGGAAAGAAAAATTGCGGTTGTTCATTTGCTTCTTGCTGAGAGTTAGACGAGAAGATTGATACCACCTTCATTTTAAAGCGTACAAAAACAGAATTGGAAAAACTGCAGTTTGCCAGTTTGGCTATTTCTTGGCCTGGACGAGTCTCCGATGGTTCCCTGTTAGCTAATCTCAGCCAAGAAACAGCCGAGCACACAAACCTCTACAAACCCACATATTTTTTATTTTGTCACACTTAAACAAACAAGATGTAACATGTTCATTTGAGCTTTAAAAGTGCTGGTGCTCAGATCTTGTGGCCTGTGGACGCTGCAAGGCTAGCTTCTCCATGTTTCCAGTCTTTATGCTAGGCCAAGCTAACCCGCTACAAGCTGTCACTTCATGTTAACCGGGCAGGCGTGATTTTATCGACCTTTTCATCCGATTCATAGAAAGAGAGGGAGTTAGCAAATGTCATGTCGAGTTTCGCAACACTCAAGACAATAATCGCAATAATAGGACGTCTTTTCTTAAGACTGATTACATTTATTTGATAAATTGGTTTTGTCACTTGGAAGAAAAGCAACAGTTTTCATAACGTTCAGTGGTTCCAGTTTCATAAATGTGAGGATATGTTTTTCTCTGCTCAAGCCCGACTGATTGGCATATCATAGATGGATTGGTATCGCCGAGGATGGTGGCCAATGTGTGGTGGAATGAAAACCAATTGTCAGTTGGGTTAAATTACTTGGGGTTTGACAAAAACAGGCTATTTGGAGCTCTTTTTCGATAAAGAAAATAATTGTCACTTCTAGCCCTGCATATTTACATTATGTCCATTTTGAAAGTGTTGTTTCACAAACAGTTTGGGCATTTTGTCAACTGAAATATATCAAGTATACATGATGTGAAACGATAAACAAACCAGAAACATGCAAAAATGCAGGTAACTTAAGATCAGCTGCTCCAACAATCCTGTGCATGGTTTTGTATAGACATATCATACAAAAAGTAATCCCTGTCTCTGCAGAGACCCTGTTGCCTCCCTGCACTTTCTTATTTCCTTCTTGTTTGGCCATATTCTGGATGTTTCTGGGCGTCAGCGATTTTGGAGAAAGATAGCTGATCGTTGAGTCATATTCTCACATCATCAAATAGCTGCGTCAATGTTTAACAAACCAGACTCAAGCATCGACTGTCTTCCCCCCTCTCTCTGTGGTGTGTTTACAGACAGCAGCTGACAAATCCTGCGTAGTGTGCATTCATAACGGTTCGTTCTAACACTAAAATGTTGCATTGGCCCCCAGCTCCCTGTAATCTCTACAGCCATGACCATCTCCTCCAAAGGGAGGATTTTGTGCCTTATTCGCAGGAGGGAATAACCATGAAAGTCAATGGAGCAAGGGCAATTACAGCTTTCTATTTTCTTAGAAAATGCAAAGTGATTTGCTGCCTGTGTGCATAAATATTTTAATCAAGGTCTACGATTGTTTTATGTAAGCAGCGAGCGGATCAAAGAGTGAGCAAAACGCCGAGATAAACGCTGATGCTGTCTGCGAGGTGGAGCATGGAATTGTCTCCCATTGATTCACCCCCGCGAAAGGTCTGTCCTGATATTAATTCTTTTTTGCAGCTATTGACATTGCTGCGAATAGGATTCCATCCATCACTGGGAAGTGCTCTTCAGCGGGCAAGAGAAAAAAAAGGTGATCAAAATTCATACATACTCCTTGCAAAAAAACACTATTTAAAATGATTTGTTTATCAGCGGTGGGGGCTGAGACACTATCATCTCTGAGCTCCCCGTCCCGTTGTGGTGCTTTTCAAGTGCTTTCTGCCGTCGTGAAAAACTGGCAGCCCGGAATAAGGCTGGCGTGCTTGTCTTCTCTAAGCAGAACATGCTTTTTGATCTATGTTCTCTGTCTCTGAAAACCAGGTGTATCTCTGTTCCGGGTGCAGCTACGCGATCCAACTGTGCAGGGAAATAAACAGCTCAAAAGACCAAAATCCCCCATTGCCGAGGTGTCTTTCACTTTCAAGCAGCTTAGCACAGTGCTTACATCAGTGACACAAAGGAAGAAAAAGGAAACTATTGATAAAACATTTACACCCAATGAGGCGCCACAGGAGTGACATTGGTTAGCAGCCGGGCCTGTGTGTGTGTGTGTGTGTGTGTGTCACATGGAGGCCTGTGAACATGTCCAGTGGTTGGATGAAGCCTGATCACGCTTGCTGCACATCAAGTCCACATGATACGAAATCATTCTCTCGACCCCGGCCAGCAGAAGGGAAGCTTGATGAGCTTGATGTTTTTGCAGCTGGACTAATGTTTGCTGCGCTGACATTTTCCGTGAGTGACATGGTGTCAAAAAACGCTGTAAACTGTTGGGCCAATAATTGATCGTTCCTTTACTAGTCGCTTAGTGCTTTAATTGATCATGGGGTGCACCTGTCAGACCCCAACCTGTGCGGTGCCTCGTCTCACACTGTGAATATTGATTATCGTGTCCAAATATCAACTTGGGCGTTCAGACGGCGCCACGCTGCTGAGATGGGAATCAGCGAGAGTTGACTTTGCCCGCATGTGTGTCCGCCGCATGAATCTTAAAAGCAAAGGATTCTTTCATGCTGAACTGGACATGTATTTTACGTATTTCAGTGTGGTGCCGATACTGAAAACATCGGCTTTTTCTTTCATTCCGCATGGCATTCAGCTGTAATCCAATCCCCACAATTGATTGCAGATGAAGAAAGGCGACCAAACAATGGCAAGCCGGGCAAGTTTTTTTTTTTTCCTTTTTTTTTTTTTCATCCTCGCCGGCTTTTTCCAATTTGGAGCTGACTGAATGAGCAGGAGGAAATGTTCCACGTCCCTCTATTTAGACGCCCGCTGTTCCTTTCAATTTGAAACAGTTTATTAGCCCAGCAAGCAGGACACTCCATTAGGTGTTTTGAACCCGCATGCTCCATTGTCTCACTTCATTTCCTCTTTTGCTTGCCAGTCTTCCCTGAAGCGTTAGTGGCTTTAATCAGCACAGGCCCTTCTGCCCCTTAAACATTTATCTTCTGCCGCTTTCGGTCGTCACCGAGCAGCCTGGAAAGACCCAGAGATGGATGGTGTTTGGAAGGGAGGGAATTCGGTGGCCATTGATTAGAGTGGTGGAAGACAAAGCGGTTACCTGCACAAGACCTGAGCACCATCTGGAGGATCCCCTCCGCTTTTAGTGCATGATAGCTGAAGTCAGGACTCAGCCATCTGTCCGATTTTAGATTTATAGTCAGTGTGAGAAATAAAAAAGGATTTTTCTTTTGGTTTTGAGACTAAAAAAGTCGATCATGCAGTAACTTTAAATAGCAGGCTTAATCTATTTATTGGCCGTAACAAAACTTGAGAATGACCTTTAAAGCTCTATAAGATATGCAATTCTGCTGATTAATTCTTTATAGGGATGAAACCCTTGGTCATCAAAACCTTACCTCATGTAATGGCCGTTCATTAGGAACTGTAAAATGCACATACTTGTGTCCAGTCCTGGGTTGCTAGTCCCGCTCTCTTGCAGTGGATGTTGTGTGATGGATGGTTTAATTATCCAACCACAATGCCAGCCCATTTGGTCTCTCACAGCACAGCAAAAAACAGTGTAAACGGGATATCACTGATCAATGTGAGGTTGTCCACAAATTAAGTATGTAATGGCGCTGATTGCACTACAGCTCTAAACCTCAATGTTTCATATTAAAGAGCGTGGTGCACTTTATCTGGCCGAAAGGTCGAGGAGTTTGTTTCCACAGGAGATGATGTGGAAGCTCAGGCTGTGGTCAAAGTACAGTTTGTATTGCTTGTGCTGAAAAAGCTTCTTTTTTTTTTATTCCCCCCCCCCCGCCTTGTCCTCCCACTTCTTTTCCCCTTTCCCAGCAAAGTGCTTCAGAACAGATGGCACCACCACCTTTGTTTTTTCCGACTCGTTAGACTCGACTTGTTGATGAAATGGAGCCTTTACGCTAAGTTGACCATGCAGATGTGTGGCTGTATATTTTTTAATCGCGGCCTCGGTCTTCAAGCGCCCGGCAGCATATTTGCCATCAGGAGGCTCACGATTTTCATTGAGCCATTGGTCACAATCCTCCCGTATTTCTCCCAATTTCAGGGGTTAGGGTTTTCCCCTTACTCTGGCACTTTACATAATGTAGTCTGCTGTCCTATGGCATCTTGTCCTCCTCAGTGATTAGAGATGGACAGAGCAATGGAGAGGAGAGAAAAAATCCTGTTCCTTATGGAAAGTTTTAAAGAAAAGGGACATGTATTTTATACAACCTGCTGCTTGTTTTTCTGTCCATCATGGGGGCTGCACCGATGTCAATCAGCATGGAGAGGCTGACAAACGTAAGGCTGTGCACAGACTCCCTGAGGGCCAGGCGAGGAAAGTGATGAAAGCTGATGAACGTTTATGCCAGAATTTCATGCACGTTCACGCCAGAGGGGCAAATTGCTCTGTATTTATTTCTCAGAATTAAACTTAAAGTAAAAAGCATTTAACATAAAAATACTCCTGCAGTGTACCTATTAGGAAACAAAGTCTCTACAACTATTTTTTTTGTTGATGGAGAGGCCTGCCAGAGCTTCACTCTGGTTTTGAAATCCTGTCTTTTCTTTTAGGTGTCAAGGCTACAAAGGTGTAATCCAAAACCTGAACTATCTACAGTACGGATGCTCATTTCTACAAAGCTCTATAGTGTGCTCATTTTCTTCGTGGAGGACGGCACTAGTTTTGCATGGACACAAAGTGAACCTGTTTGTGCTTCTAACTGCTGGATAAACACTCACACAAGTGCTCTCTGCAGCGGCTCCAGGTTATTGGTACTCATGTGGTTGTGTGTGCTCACTACAGTAATGAGTGCACCTCGGAGACTCGGAGCAAATTGATGCCAACAACTTTCCAATCTCGTTCGGGGAAGATAACGGCATGTTTCCTCCATTTGTTTTTCGTCATCATCTGCATTTCTGCTCAGCGAAACACTTGTTCAAGCCTGGCCCATCACGCCGTTTGTCAGGCCCGACCTATAGATCACTGCATATCTGGTAAAGAGACAGACGGAGGCTCAGGAATGCATTCAAGATGCCTGTCATGGTTTGGCATTGTTGTCCAAACTGTCAGTGTTCGGGACTGAAATTGTCACAGCGCGGTTGCTGGCGGATGATGGGGATGCTCTTCAGCTTGTGAACCGTGCAGTCGTGAGTGAAAACCAGGCCGCGCTCTGGGTTTTATGTCTCTCTCAGAATTATTAAACATGAGGCTTTTTTGGACCTCACATCTTCTCTCAGCTGCAGACATAACTTTTATTTTGTGTGTCTTTCTTCAAGAGGGAAATCAAGAGTGTTAGCGTTTGGCTTGATTTGCTGTCTGGGGTTCCAAAGACGCTGTGGAGGAGGAAATAGCAGAGTTTGCAAATTCGGGCTCTTAAAATAATTAAAGTTGGCGTGATGACTCTGCTTTCTAGACGGGTCCGGGGCTTAAAAAAAAGAGACAGCTTTGGGAGTAACCACACAGCAACAGCAGGCTGCGTTACACTCTGAAATTAGGAATAATGAAGGTTAGAATATGCGGCGTGCAGATATATGAAATCAAACGCATAATTGTGTCACTGTGGTTTGAAATGACGCTTTTGGCCACTGACCCGTCATACTCTTGAAAACAAACATTTTTTTTCCATTTAGGAGAGGGAGATGCTGTTTACTCTATTAACCTTTCCTCTCGGTTGCACTCTTGACATTGAACAATGTGGAAGAGGCCGACTCCTCGCTGGCCCTTTTGCTAATGAGGCAATTAAGTCTATCCTGCCTCGGTTGAGCAAGGGGCAAGGAGAGCAAGGCAAGTCATCTGCTGTCTCAGCAAACACCAAGCATCTTAGCCCGCGCCGCAGTCAGAATGCATAACGAGCTCTGCCTTGTTGTAGCGGCCGCCCAGTCGCCGTGCTCCTCCCTTGTCAATGGGACCCTTAGCACGGCTGGAGATCACAGGCGGAATCGGGGGGCCGTTTTTGTCCATGTGCACCCATTCGTGGAAAATGGAAATGAAAGGAAAACACTGAAACGAAATGATGTTTGTGCTCATCTTGTAGGCTATTGTGAAACTGTGGTTGGGAGCAACTGTGTGACAGAGCCACGAGTGTTTGCACGTTCTGTTTGGGACGACGCAGCAGAAAACACAGATCAGTGTCGAGAGATAAACTAGTGAGCTAACGTCTCCCGCGTTGCACAGTCCATTTCAGAGTAAATACGCCCTGATATTCATTTATTAATGCCTCAGGACGTCTCAGGAGGGAGGAGCTCAGTCATATTTCAACAGTGGACGCCAAAATTTCCAACACAGCCTCCTACCTGTTTCAGTTATTAGCCTCTGTGCGCCCTGTTGACTTGAATATTTACGGAGTTTTGCTGGATGTTATGTGTTATTCATGCAGCTAAAAGAGATTTTGCTGGTCGGCAGACTGAGAGGATGCCGGGCAACTGAAGGCGAGTGTCAAGAGCGGCGTGCACTGGGGCTGGAGATTTACTGTACAGTACAGTGGAGCGGAGTGAGGATGAAGCTCTGATCCTACTCCTGCTAGACCTGTGAGAATCATCTGTATACTGATAACTCGAAAAGGAATCCAGGGAAAGATTTGACTACGCACCAATGTGTGCTTATACATGACTGAGTGGCTGTGGATGTGTGTGTGTGTTCATGCCTGATTTTGTCATCAGGTTCCCCCTCTGACACACATCTGAGGGATAGCGTGGATTTTCGGCCGCCTGAAGAGCTTTCCAAGGTAACGTTTGTCGCTGTAAAATGCGCGGTATACTCTGCATCCCTTTAAAATAAACACCCTCGTTACCTAGTTAAACGAGTTTGACAGCAATTAGCATGTTTCCTCCCTCTGCTATGAGCAGCCGCTGTGTCCCACAAAAAGGGCCAGCATTAGGGCCTAAGTTAATGTGTTTAAGGGATGCACAATTCTAACGAGAGATAACGGAAGGCTTACGGCTGCTCAGAGGGGATTAGGGGACATAGTTGTCTGTCTTAAAGCTCAGGCTTAACCATCATACTCTCTTTTTTTTTTTTTTCCCGCCTCCATCTCTCCTCCCCGGTAATGAATCGCCAGTGTTTCCTGACACAAGGCATGAAAACGAACGTCTCACTCGGCGGGGGGAATGAAGACGGCTGCTCATTAGCTGCGGAAAGGTGTACCGAACCAGAAAGAGGAGATGTCCGGACAGATTTGACTGAAATCGATGCCTGTCTTCTGAGGCCCCCTCTACAGTATGTGGCTGCCACAACTTATCAGACGGAATTCATGGGAGCTTATGTAAGCAGTCGAAGGTGTGCTTAAGCCACGCAGACACAAAGCATACAGCGTTGAAGGCAAAAGAACAAAGGGAGCACCGCGGCTCCTCACAGCATCAGATCCCATGTGCAGGTTTCACTGTCCACTCGAACATATTTGCCTTTCGGCCACGTGACCAGATCAATACTGAGAGATTACCTCTGCTCGGTGTGAGACACGGATACCTCTGAAGCGGCAGGATAGGAGAATGACAGAGCTGACGGTTTTCAGTTACAGGACACTAAAGATGCATAGTGGCAAGGGCGCCAGAAAAAGTGCACAGTTAGCAAAGGGCTGCGCCAGCTACTGACCATGTGTGCTCGCTGCCGGCTGAAATTACTGACACTGGACGGAACAGGTTACATGCCTTTACTGCAAAATACACTGAAAGCAGCATCACACACTAGCAGGCCTCTTTAATTCATTCTAGACTTAATCCTTGGGTGCCACATGTAAATGACTTTTCAATCCATATTCAGCTCAGCTCAACTCAAGACAATGGATGATTCTTTTACGCACCTATTGTATGCAAACGGATGTGTTAGGGTTAGGGTTTAATACATTCTGTTGCCACAAGCCCTGGACAGATGATACGACTAACCTTTGGCTCCTTTATTTATACCGATGGTGTCCTCTAGCTTGAGCTAACAGCTCTCTTGTGAAGACAGATTGGCCTGGGCGCAGTTTTTCTGAAGCGTGTGTCAATAGTGGCGTCACCGCCCTGCCCCTGCGAAGTGCATCTGGAGAATTTTTCATCGACGTGCAAGTTAGCTCCGTTTCTTTTTTTTTACAGTCTGGTAACTACAGTTCAGGGTCTCCGGGGAAATCAGAATGCAGCTTCGGAGGGAGGTTTTTTGGATTATTAATGTAAGTTATTGTGTCGAAGCGCAGAGATCTCCTTGTTGACCCAGTTAGACCCAACGTCTACTCCGACATCTCCTTCATTTTGCTACTCCATTGTCCTCTTATCGGCCGGACCATCTGAATACACAGTCACCCTCTGTAATTGATCTCTCAGAAGGGAGAGTGGTGATTACAGGAGGGGGTCTGCCGGGTAGATATTTTGATGTATTATTGCACACATTATCATTAGCACGGCCAGCAGAATATAGGTTTTGAAAGCCCCCATGCTTTTACATATTGATTTTTGCTCCACTTCATGTGTAATCCGACTAGTTGTGTATTTATCACGTCTGTCACATTGCGCAGGATTATATTTGATCTAAGTGTAGTTTTTTCGCAGGCCCCAAAATGTTCTCTTTATTGCCATTGTTTGCCTACATGACATTGGAACACCATAGAAGTATGAATGATGTTTCACTAGACTTACCGGCACGGCCATTAATCCTAATATTTACACTGTAGCCTGCCATCCACTCCAGGCCGGGGCTTGACTACAAGTAATCATAGCCATACACCCGTGTGGATTGTGCTGCAGGAAAAAACACTACAAGCACCGAAGCTGAGTCCATCAATCTAAGAGGCCCGGCATTTTTTCCTCCACCCTCATGTTGGAGGATTTTACATGACCCGCCCCCCCGTCCTTAGGGAATATGTTTATGAGCCCTTCCTCTTACTGTACCGTCTCTTCCCAATCCGCTTCCCCCCCCTTATAAGACGAGGGGTCTGGGTGGATGGAATCGTGTATAGCTTTTTCCGCCGCAGGGTCGTGATGGATGGCCACTCAGCTATACCCGCCGTGCTCACCAGAGGCCGGCCATATTTCTCCCTCACTGGGCCGCGCAGACCTGCATCTGCATGAGGACGGCACGGGATGCTGCTTTTCTGTGAGCTCAGCACGGCCAAGGAGGAGTATTTGATTAGATGTAATGGAATTAGAGTAATCAGATTCCAAAAAGATGACATCTGTAATCTGTTGCAGTTACTGTAAATATGCGGTAATCAGATCACAGATTGCTTACGATGCTTCAGAGTTATTGCATTGCTCGCTGCAACTAGATTGTGGAATTTCTCCATGTCTTGCAGAATTGCAGATTAAAAAGAGCCTTATTTAACTGAGTGCTTTTTATGGGAGTGTGACGTAAATCAAGTATTCCAGCAGCAGCAGCAACGGTTACAATTTTCTGCAGGTAATCAGGACTTTAACGTAATTGCCTGTGAGTGTAATCCTCCCTAACCCTCAGAGCTGGTGTTGCCCAGAATGGTCGGCTGGTTGGAGTTGGTGGGATATGTTGGGGGATGGATGATATGTAGAGGTGGAGTAGGATGACCCAAGGGCCTTATTGGAGGCTACTGCTCGGTCATAGAAGGAATAAACGCTGCAGGGTGCTCTGCATGGCAGCGCGCCGCAGCTTCTGGGTCAGAGAAATGAGGGGGGAGAGAGCGAGAGGGAGAGAGAGGATCTGTCATTGATCCTGTGGCATTAGCCTGGGCTGCAGTCATAATGAAGCCCGCACTGTGTGCTTGTGTGATTGTGTGTGTGTGTGTGTGTGTGTGTGTGTGTGTGTGTATAACTGACAACTCCTGTAAATATCTGCATCTGGAGTGTTTATATCCCGGTGATTAATTATAACTCATGTGGACACAAATAAATCACTCACAGCGAGAGTGCACATGCATGTGTGTGTGTGTATCCCCAGATGGCCTTGTGTGAGCATATTTGCAGTGTGTGTGTGTGTATTTTACTCATGCAGGTGTGTGTGTGTGTTTGTGTGAGCGCATGCTAGATGTGTATATCCCCAGACACCTTTGTGTGAACGTATTGCAGGGTATGCATTGTCATCTTGTGAGTGTAGTGTGTGTATTTATTTCCCTGGCTTTCGGTGCATGTTTGCGTTTGTTGCGAGTGTATGTGTGTGTGTGTGTACACAGTGATGAAGCAGGAGAGGCTGCTTGGCGACTCATCCATCATTTTCCCCCCTGGCCCGCGGTGCCCTCAGCGGAGCGCTGCGCTGTCACGGTGACATTGGGCTCATTTTGGTCTAGAAAAATGGTGCATCCGCCCCCAGCGTCACCACCACCGCCACCACCTCCCCCTCTCCCCCCAGCAAACCAGCCGGCTTAGACGCCGCAGTAACAATCCCTCTAACAGTCTCAGACTGCTTCCCCCGCCGTCAGCCCTACACGGCGTATCCACGGGGACAGATTGCTAATCAGAGGCAGCGCTCTCTTGAAGGGCCCTCGTTTGTCCACAGTCGTTTTGTGGAGCTGCTTTAGGTGGACCGTCATGTTTGCCGACACTCCCTCCCCTTAACCCCTGCTGGATAACCTTGGAAGAGGTGGAGGAGGGGAAGCAGATGGGGGGGCAGAAGGGGTGGGATGAGACCACTTTATGAGCGTCCCATGTTCTCTCTGCCCCGTCCTGCGACTCTCCCTCGCTGGTAATGTACAGGGTGAGTCAGCATGACCAACTGCAGCACAGCGGCCCAGTCAATCTGTTTACACTCGCCTCTGAAGAGACAATGCCATGCCGCCAAACCACTGCTGCTGCTGCTGCTGTTTCGTGACTCAATGTGGTCTATCTGCGTGCACATGTCCTCAAAAGTCTCCTCACAGATGCCCGTGCAGGACAGCACTAGCACGTATTGAACAAACTTTCAGCTATTGCCAAGAGTGACAGGTGTCATGATGGAAAAAAGGGACGCTGCCGTGCAATCTAATAAAAGAAGAGGGAATGAGAAAGAGGAAGACTCGTGGCAGGAAACTGTATGCTGCTCTCAGTTCCATATCAGTGTGTGCTGCTGCAGTACAGCAGGCCTGATACAACACACAGTACCATTTGGTCTCCCACCAAGAGTTAGAAAGACAGTGTGTGGGGTGAATGCATACACCTGTGTATGAGTCTGTATCTTTTGTGTGGCTGATAGTAGCAAGAAGTTTTGCTTAAAAACTTTTACGGCAGACATTTTACAATGAGGGGTGCTCACCATCTGCAGTGACTGTTTTAAGCTACTGCAAATGCGAACAGAACATTTCCTTCTGCTGCAGCTTCACCTTAAAAGCATTCAACTTGCAAAACAAGAATTGACTTTTATTACAAAGTAGTCACGGGAAAACGACGTGTTTGTTTGTCGGTGAGCATAACGCCACAGTGAGCGGACACCTCCAACTTCTCAGTGAGTTAATCAACTCCTATTCCCTCATTGATGTTATCAGGTTCCCCGTTAGCATTGGGTTTAAAGCAGTCCTATGTAGATATTGATCATATGTGGATTGGGTGCCCCTGCAGTCTCAACATCTGTCACAGTATTGTGAGATCATGTCAGATGAGCTAACTGGCCGAATGTAGCTACAGTTAGCAGCATTTAGCATTCACTTTAGGGACATCAGGGGGGAAACCAAAAGACATTTTGCTATAAAATACGATTCAGTGTCATCAACGTAGTTTGCGGTACGTGACGATTTGTGGGATTGTAAGTGACACCATTATCTCTATTGCAAGTCATTGCACCATCAACAAGATTAAAAAGCTGCATAATGTTGCTTTGCATTCAAAATATTGCCGAATAGGCGCTATTGCTTTTCGCTTCTACAAACAACCCGCCACCATCATCCGGTCAACTCTCCTTGCTCTCGTCACATGATAAGTTAAATCTAACTCCTGCTACCCTTTTTCTGTTACTGCTGCTACACATTCAGTTTATAATTATATTGTCCGTCGTACAACAAAGTATTGATTTTGGCGATGGGCAGGAAATGTAATTGGTGTATGCCTTTACACCATGTAACACTGGAAACACCAACTTTAGCTGATGCACTTTTTCTATTGTAGGTAGGCACCTCTCTCTGGGGACAACTTAAACATGTCTGATACATACAAACATATTAAACTGTCTCATTAGCTCACACTTTCTTGTATACACAGAAAGTGGGTGCGGATTTACACACACGGAAAGACACTGTTAGCGCGGACACCGCTAAACACATAAATGCACGAAGACGTAGCTCAACCAGCAGCCGCTATTATGTAACTGCAGTCACCACGTTTTAATGTCATTCCTCCCAAAAAAGGCACCTTGTTGTCGGGGGCGGCAGGGGGGCGTGAGAGGTATACAGGGAAGCAGGGAAGAGATAAAAACATGAAGAGGGAGATGCATGAAGGGAGAGAACAGAGGAAGCGACAGTAAGAGGAATATGAGGAGGGAAGGAAGAGTTAAGGGATTGCAGCATGTTAGCCCGCCTTCACCCCCCTGCCGCCACCGTCATCCTGTGTCTGCAGTCGCTAATCAGCTCTGCCACTTCGCACGCACACGCATACACTGTATTTGCACAAATCTACCGACACATCAGCCGAGGCGCACGCAGACACACAGCTTTCCCTCAATAAGCCTCCTTTCATAGATAACCTCGCCGGCTGACAATAGCAACAAAAGCATAAATCCTGATCCCGACAACAACAACAGCAGCGATGGACAGCCACGTCCTTCACTGAACTCACGTCAGCACATTCTCCCCTCTCTGTCTCTTCTGAAATATTATTTTTTTATTTTTATTTTTTTCATTTTATAAAGGATCGGTTTTCCAGAGCTGCAAGCATCCTGTTAGGACATGCCGGGTTCGGTGGCCGATTGATCAGCCTGTTCTGGTGCTGGAGGTCAATCGCCATATGTCCTCTCCTATTGGAGATCTTGTTTCCTCCATTTGCCCGTAGCAGCACGCCTGGCGACCTCATATTCCCACCTGGCCTCACCTTTCCCATAACTCGGGCCGAAGGTCAACGTCTGTTATTAATTTGCGTGACCTTGTTGACATTAATGTCCTATTGAGCTGCTTGTGCAGTGGCGCATCTGTATTGTCTTTCATGCAGCCCTGAGAATAACTTCCTTCCTGTGCAGGGGGATCAATAATGTAGCATGGGCCATAAGAAATATTACGCCGTTCCCCCCCCCTCGCAGTAATGACAGGAATCGCGGAGAACATATTCGCCAGCTAGCCTGAGATCAATAGCCCTAATGTAAATGTAAACCCATCCCTTCCTGTGATGGCATTGTGGTTTGTTTATGTGCATTTCCATACAGTAAAAGGAGATTTCTGTCCGATAAAGCCTGACCGAAGGCGTTTTACTGCGTAGGGTTGCAAACAACTCACTCAGTTTTTCGTTTGCGTATCACAGCCGAGCATTATGATGCATTGCTCCGTGGACTCTTATCACAACCTCTCACCACGAAGGAATGGTGAATAGCACATTTCAATCATTCTGTCACGGGAGAACTATAATCTTTTTCTTCTGCGTGGCATATGTCCTTCCACGTCTAACTAATCCTTATTATGCCTCAGAAGCGAAGGTCATTGTCAAAGCCGAGGGGTGATTAAGTTAATCCACTTGTTTTCTGAATCCGATTTACCTCATTCTCCAAACTAGGGGAACAATGTTCCGGCACAAAGACATCAAGATGATAGTGCGGCACGCATTAAGGAGGAGGGCCCCTACACTGGAGAGGCTTCTATTATCTGTCTACATCATCTGCATCCCATTCTGCTTCCCCGGTCCTATCAGAGGATTTCTAATGGCTGCGTTCAAAGCTATCTCTGCCGTATGCGGAGCGAGAGTGAAAGTGAGAGGAGAAAGCACGCAAGTTAAAAAGCGGCACGATCTCTCTTATTCATGAATCGATCTGTGTCGCTGCAGCATAAGCCAGTAGCAAAAAAGCGAGCCACAGTGCCCTGGTGAGCAGGAGCCCCATGCTGCGGGCCGGCCAGCCTCACTGAGTTACGCAGTGCAGTAGCATACAGTTGACTTCATTAGCAGGTCCCTCCCTTGAAGGGGATGGGTTATTTACCACTGCACCGGGCTCGGACAGATGCTGCACAGATATTATGCTATAGAGATTGGTGCAAATACAAATAGGTGTGTGTGTGTACGTGTGTGTGTGTGTGTGCGCGTGCGTGCGTGCGTGCGTGTGTGTGTTTCTTACAAGTCAGCAAATAAGGCTCAACCTGCAATAAAACCTGAGATATATTTGAATGTAAAGGCATTCATGTGTTTGTGAATGAAGCTCAAAGGCAGGACTGCAAAACGTTAATGCGGTATGTGTGTTCATCCGTATGTCATGCAACCCTGCGTTTATGAGTATTTGTTTTTAGATTCATCAGCGCGCGTGCCTTTCAGGACATTAGCGCAACCATTAGCATCTCCCTGTCCAATCCGATCACTCTCTTATGCCTTGTCATCTCGTTGCATGTGAGCTGATGCAAGTGGGAGGGAGGAATCACTCGCCCGCCAACACAGATCCAGTGCCGTGGCGTGATCTGATCAGAAACTCCAAAGTGGATGCAGTAGCTGCTGAGAGAAAATCAGAGAAAAGTATTGTTTTTCTCAAAGAGAGCTGTGATTTGCATGAGATCATGGGATGGAGTGTCATTACAGCACACAATGATTTCAGTCTTTACCTCATCTTTGAATGTGTTCCACATTGCAATTAGAGATGAGCGGAAACCAGTAAGGGATGCTTCTTGAGCATATGATGTTTAACCCTTTCAGACTTTTCATGCACTGTAATAGGAAACCGAAACCGGGCCTGGTATTAACTCACTGACTCTGTGGTCTCTCTCTGTCTCTTGTTGGCAGCACGCAAATGCTGCTACCCCTAGTCTAGTCTTCTGCCGCAAGTCAACCCTTCCAACTAAACTAGCTAAGACTGCAATTAAAGCTTATGTTCATCATCAGAAATAGATGGTTTTATGAAGAGTTTTTTCTTCAAATAATCTCTGGATCTATTAAATGTCAGAAATTTGCCAACATCTTTAAATAGCTTGTTTTTGTCCAACAAAAATTTCAAAAACCAAAGATTATTGACTTCACTACCATAGAAGAATAAGAACGGTGGCAAAGAGAATACATGCTTAACATGCTTGCACAGTATGTTGTTTCAGCATTGACAGGGCAAATCATTCTTGATTGATTTATTGATTACAAACAGAGCCGGCGAAAGTCCTGTTTTTCTTCATATTGAAATCAAAAATTGCAGCAAACAAAATATTGCACTCGAGGTTCTCCGTGGAGGCCAGTAATAATCATGTTGATGCTAAATATTAGCAATTTATTTTAATTTGAACAAAGATAGTAACCATGATTTGAATCTATTCAAATATCAGTTTAGCCTGTTTCATCATGAAAACCCTCTCATGAAAATGGTATCCATGTCCATCTATTTTTATACATGATGTCAATAGGCTTATTGACCTTAATGATCTAAAATTACATTAAGGAAGCTGACAAGGGCTATAGGCTCAAATAATAATGTATGACCAACTTTGTTCCGTCAGCTCAGACAGCTGCTCCCAGCCCGACTGAAGAGGCGAAGGATAGCCACGAGGCCACTCTATGGATGACACTACTAGGAATGAGATAACTAGCATCAGTGAAGGAGCCACCGCCGCCTGTTAGAAAGAGGATGGCCTCTGTGACAGTGAGGGACGTGGGCTCGGCCCCTTCTGCGAGCAGACCCGGCTGCTGTAATTTGGGTATTTGATTGCAACATTTCATTTCCAAATTTCCAAAGCTGAACCTGCAGTGCGCACACACAAAAAAAATGCCCGCCTGAATGTGTCAAGCCTGTTGGGAGATCGGGCCGGGCTGCAGATTTCATATCATGCGACGTATCACAAGCATGAGGCAAGAGAGGCGAGAGAAAGACGGAGAATGAAGAGGCAGAGGAAGAAAGGGAGAGGAATGGCATATGGGGCAGGCAAATAAACAGGCAGCGAGTTTAAAGGGAAAAATGAGGCAGAAGTGAAAGAGCGCAGATGTTTAAGATGGTTGAGCCGATCCTGTCGTGAAGCTCTCAGTCAGTCATAATAAACAGGCCTAATGCACTATTAAAAACACCAGGAGCCCTTCCATCACTCACACAGTCAAGCTCATAATCAACGCAAACCTCATAGCTGTGAATGTTGTGTGTGTGTGTGTGTGTGTGCGTGTGTGTGTGTGTGTGTGTGTGTTACTCATCCCCTTCCTGTCTGTCACTCCCACAGCTTTGCAAATTAAGGTGTGACCGAGCCAGAATGAGCTCCCTCCACAGCCAGGACAAACACCATAATAGGCATTTCAAACGCAGAACCTATTATTTCTCTGTGACGGCTGCGCTTGCATTTTTTATACGGCGGCGGAAAAAACATAAAACACCCACATTTTCTCCCAAAAGATTTGAACATAAAGTCGCCGTCCCCTCACGTCGACGTCTCACACCCACGCTCAAAGGCGATATACACAGCAGGGAATTTGATCGCATCTCAGACGAGGAGACACATAAGTGATGTATTTGTTTAATGAAAAAGGTGGAGCGCACCGCTTGAGAGGTATTGCACTTTTGACGATTTATGAGCCCTTAACTTGAGATGAGAGCTAACATTCAACATCAGACGGAGATTATGTAAACTATGTTTATGTTACGCGAGGTGTGTTTAACTTCCGATTCCTGCGCATGAAAGCTGCAAAAGCTTCCAAAATAAAAGGCACTTTTCCTCTCCTCTGTTCTGTTGTTCTCCAGCTCGTGCCCAAGAACCACATTTGCTATCGGCACGCACTCTCTGGTTGTTTGCAGAGCCTGGCCCTCTGGAGGAAAACTGCAATCAGCGAAACTTTGAAGCCTTACACTTCTTTCTTGTTACTGGATTTTTTCGCAGCCCACCACCCAGGGTGCCTGTGTGTCCGCTTCACTTGGCGAAGCAAAGTCTGCTAAACAAACCCTTTTGAACTCCGGCTGACTTGGGCTCATTCGGACAAAGAGAGCAGGGGGAATAATCAACCCCTAAGATGTAGGAGTCGGGCTAATCGAAATATTTTATCACGTCTCCAATTTCTGGAAAAAAAAAAGTCTGCGGTGGGGAAAGCTGAAGTAGAGTTTCTTGAAAAATCCCCTCGTCTGCGCCCACTATGATTAAGACGGAAATTAATTACTGCAGAGCATTTCATTAGAGAACAAAAAAAAAAAAGTACGTACCAGCGGGCAGCTTAATCGCAGCCCATTTTCCGGGTTGATTGTTTTCTGGTTGACTGTTTGTGATGATGAAGCAGGGCTGCTAGTGGCCGGTGTGGGAGCCGATCCTTATCATTCCGGTTCTCGGGGCTTCTGCCAGATGGAGCTCTCGGTGGCAGTTTCGGAGCTGCAGCACAGTAAAGTAGGAACACAGTAATAGTTTAAGGTGTTAAACCTTGTCTCCCCACACATCCTTATGGGCTATTAGAGTTTATGTTAATCAGCTTGTTTAACAACCCGGCTGACCTCTTTTGGTCTAATATGTGCTTCCTTGAATGGTGCGGCCGTCAAACCATCGCAGGTGCTTTAATCACAGAGAGCGCTCTTGGCTAATATACTACACCCTCAGGACCCCTCTCCTTTTGGTGGCATTTATTAACCCCTTCCTTTCCTTTTAAGTGCATCTGTGTGGCACCCCGGCTATCCAGCTACATCAATGTCTACTTTGAGACTCAGCCTGTCCCTACAAATTATCTCTGGCCTCACCCTGGGAGCTGGAGCGCAATGATCCATTCGAGCAAGAGAGACACCTCCCCCATTACTCTCAGATTGAGCTTGGCACCCCTCACACTAGCCACGCCGGTCATAGACGGGGCAGGGCGAAACTCGTTTGTGCGGGGGAAGATGTGTTTAAGCACATTAATCGGCCCTAAATGGATAAATCTGGTGAATTTCGAGGCAGCCGCACCTGCATCCTAATCAGTCGAGACAGCGTCTGACAAAAAGCTCCGCTCACAAAAAGCCGTTGCATCACCGAGCTTGTCTCGGAAAATTAGCAAGGCATACAAATAAACGACAGCAAAGCCTAAGACTCCAGCATGACCGATTATGAGATGATTTAGCGAGTGAATAGCGGTTTTGAGTCTCACCGAGAGAGCCATTGAAGACGAGGCTCAGAGGGGAGCTGTTACGCTGTTTCATTCTTTCTCTGAGGGAGGAGGATGGAGGGAGGTGTGGAGTCAGCTCAAGGTGTGTGATGTTACTCATCAGGCAGGAGATCGGAAAGAAACGTTGAACAATAAAATACTTATCATGCAAAAACTCTTAACTCATTTGTTTTTTTGCTCCCTCTCCGTTTCTGTCTCTGTTTTTCTTTAACAAGTGCCAAAAAAAAAAGTGTAATTCTTTGGTTACGTAAATGAGATTTGAGTCTGCAGCAGGGATGAAAAATTTGAAAAAAAAAAAAACAGTAGAGAAGACGTTACATGAGGCCCTGGAGGTGCACCAGATGAAGCTTTGCATGTTTGACACAGTTTGTGTTAAGTTCTCTGGAATCTACAGATTCTGACACCTCGGCTCCGCTCTGTCTGCACAGCTGCTAATTTGCTAATCACAAGAAAGCTGCTAATAATCTGGCAAACACAGGAAGAGACAAAAACCAGTTGATGATGGCAAGTGTGAATCTTCTGGCGTGCAATCAACATGTTTTTAATTTCATTCTTCTTTGTTTAGGTTATAACTCTAATGCAATACACTGTTATTTAGCACAATATATTAAATTGCCCATTGAACTAAAGAAATATACCATAATCTTCACTCAGCTGATTTGAAACGTCTCTCATACTGAATCCATTTTGTTTAGGACATCACTCAGTTAACATGGGGGAAAGAAAGAAGAAGCCTGTGTGTGTGTAACCTCAGAGACGCTTGTGAAAGTCTTGTTGGACTTGCTAAATGAGAGGCCAGGGGGCTGGAGGAATCCGGTTTCTTAGTCACCGATGGGCTGGGATGGGTTGGGTGCCAGATGTTTGCGGACATGCAGGGAATATGGCAGGGCCGGCCCTTGCAGCGTGCTGCAAGATGTGAAAAAGCTTGGCACAGTCAAGGGCGGCTCGCTCCTTGGCACGGTGTGCTTGTGTGCAACGTAGTCTTAACTGCAGCCCTCTTTCACCACGGCTTCGGCTTCAATCCCAATCCAAGGCATCAAACATTCCCATGAGGTCATTATATTTAACAGTTTCACTTCTTTTTTTTTCTTCTGTTACACCCCCCTTTCTTTTTACTTTTCTCTTGAAGAGAATGTCAGAGCATCTTTTTCTCGCTGCATCGAGGTATGATGGCTTTTTCATTGCAGGGGTATTATATTGTTCTGATCAGAACTGAGTGGTTGGAAGGAGGGGAGTGACTGTAATCAAAACAATTAGCAATCACTGTCTTGACTGCAGCTCTTTTTGCTGTATAGGCATCCGGTGTACCTTTGCAATCATCTCAACAGAGGTTCCTCCACAATCCTGATTGTCTCTTCCGTCTCAAAGTGCACAATCGACTGTGTCACAGGTAATGTGAGGTTTAACCACTAGTGGTTTGACTGCCAGCCATTGATCCAGAAGACAGATTGGAAGGTCTACATCCACTGGCCACATTCATCTTACAAATATGTCTGCGCTCAAGGTTGTTAGTTCCTCCTGGCCCCGTGGTTATATCATCCTGGGTTTATGGTGCAGCGTTTCGCTAACTTGTCACCATCATGCCAAAGAGGTCAACCAGAGGGCTTGATCACTGACCTTCCAGGTCTATACATCCATGCTACGACCACCCCGCCGCCCACCGCACCGATGAAGGATGGCCTGTTAGCATCACACGGAGCAGCCATGCGTCCCTGAAGCTGATTAAAACGCAGGTTGATGGGCGTTATTTACTGCATGGCGCTTGTGTGCCTGTGTTTGTGTCGTGCATTCTGTTTACGTGTGCATGCACCTCAAGGACTCTGGTCCCAGCAGGCTCCTGGCCTCGTAAGCCCACCTCCCCAACCCCCCATCCACCAGTCATGCAATGGATCATGCGAGGGAGTGAGGAGGAGGAAGGAGGGCCAAGATGGCTGTCATTTCTTCCTGCTGGATGTGTCCCCTCTTTAGCCTTGGTGAAGAGCTGGTTGAAGGTTGAAGGCTGCTGACACACACTCAGAATGTGACATGCCAGAATGTGCAGCGAGTTTGCGTGTCCGGCCGCTCATGATAGCTCCGTGTGGCCCATAAGAACACACTGCATGTGTTTGTGCTTGCGTGGGCGTGCGCGTATGTGTGTGCACCTCAGACGACATTGCAGCTGATGGCTTGTCACTGATAGTGGCCCCACCGTGAAACGAAGGTCACAGCACTCTCTGGGTTTCATCTGGCCCTCTCATAGGAGTACCGCTGTAGCTGTCAGCTAATGAGACAGTGGAAGGGAGCAAGGGAAGCAGAGGAGAGATAAAAGAGCTGAGAGAGAGGAAAAGAGAGGGGGAGATGGGCTGTTAATGAGAGGAAAAAAAGGGGGGTTGGTAAAGGAGTACTTCGAGTAAAAGACGGGAAGTCTAAAGGGGCGAAAATACGGTGTCAGGAGGTGGACAAAAAGAAAAATGGGTGAGAAGACGAGAATGAGCGCTGAAATGGGGGAAAAACAAGAATGCAAGAAATTAAGTAATACGGCAAAAAAAAAGGGGACGTCAAAGAGAGGCAGAGTTTAGCTTGTGGGAAAAAAGGGGGACAGGGGTGGGGAGCGGAGAAGAAGGCATGAAGAAAATTAAAAAACAAAACCTCTGCTTCAACTCCCATTTCCAAGCAAGATGTAAAAAACGCAGCTCCATGGAGCAGCAGAGAGACGTCGCAGAAACAGTATGGGAGTGGCCTCCTGCAGTCGTGCCATGCACCACACCTTCTCACTGACAGCATCCTGCCTTGTCTCCCCCACATCCCCCCCTCCTCCTCCCTCTTTGTGTAACTCACTGTCTTTCTGTTTTGCTCCCTCTTTGACTCCCTTTTTTTTTTTGACTCCCTCCACCTATTCCTTTGGAGAGAGCTCCGAGACAGCGCCTTGAGGCCACCGTACTCAGGAATGATGGATTGGGTCGAGGGTGCATGGACGCGGAGGGGGTTGCGGAGCACTGCAGTGTAGCATGACTGATGGGAACATGCATTATTTTCCTGGAGGGCTCGGGCCAGCGGGAATGTGGTGTATCGCCGACGCGCGCTAAAAGGGCCCACAGCTCGGAGAGAGGGGGCACTTTTTTAATGGTCATTCTGTAACCCTGAATCACGACCTGCTATTCCTATCGGTGTGCATTAGCTCATGGCGGGCGACAGAGGAGATTACTGGCAGATGTTCAAGCCTCACTACAACATTTGCTCCTTGATGGTTCGGCAAACAACCCTCGTCCTCCTCCGCAGACTTCAGAGCAGTTAGCGTGTCCGTAAAAAAAAAAAGGCTGCTTGGCTGAGACACCACCCTGTGACTCACTGCCACCGTGGGGCGTCACCCCACACCCACTCCCCTCCGCTGTCGTACATCATACATATGCATCACTTTGGCCTACTCTCCCTGTTTTGTTTTGCCTTCCCCAGGCTGAGGTGGAGTCATTTACAAAATGGCCTTAAACATCCACCCAGCTGCTCCTGTGAAGCTTTTAAGTCGAGGTCGTAATGTTTTTAACTTAAAATCAATATTCTTGACTGGGAATTTCCTGCGACTTGGTTGAAAAAATATGTCTGCAAATGCCCCTTCCCTTACACTGCGTCTGTCGTGCTGTGCGTATGTACTGTAGCCTCGGCCCGACTCATTCATTTATAATGAGTCGGTTATGACTCCCCTGAGTCACGCTGGAGACTGGAGTCTTACTGTTCAGTCAACCAGAACCTCCTGTTGGAACAGGAAGGCAGGGATGTGCCACCGTGCGGCATTTGGAAACACAAGAGTAGAGAAATGCTGCTTTAATAAGGGGGCTGAAAATTACATTTCTATTTAGCGCGCAGCGCTTGGTTGTAATTGTAAATGTATCATCACAGAGCAGAACAAAACTCCAGCTGGGATGTTTTTTCAAGTGTTTATTTGAGCTGAAGCTTAGTATGACCCCATTTGAGTGAATTTCACGAAGCCTGAATCTCAAAACGACCAAAAAAAACACATGAAGTCCGCGGCTGTTAGCGTGGAACCAGGCTCTGAAACTCTAAAGTTGTAGGAGGTGTGGTTACTTACATATGATTGATTCATATCCAACTAAGAGCTCTTCACTTCCCATCTGCACGCTGCGCCATAGCTCGCTAGCTTTATGTTGAAGTCATTAATGTATAAATTCATAATGGATATTAGGTACCAGAGGAAGCTCACGAGCCTCTTGTCCTGCACTTCAATGGGCAATTAGCAGAATTCTTGATAATGTTTGTCTGGAATTTTAAAGTCAAATGTATGCTGCTTGATTCATGTAACATAAATGCAAAGCAGTCAGTTGTAAGTATTTATTGATGACCTCTGAGTTATACTTTCCTCCATGCTTTTAAAATGATCTCTTAGGAGACGGCAGAACCCAAAACCGTGGAATCAGACTTCTAACATCCTTTAGAAGAATTTAAAGCACGCTTCTTAATCAGGTCAAGCAGTTTCAAAGCTTAAAAGTCCAGTGTGTAGGATTCAGCGCCATCTAGCGCTGTGGTTGCAGGACGCAACCAACTGAAAACCCCTCGTCTCACCCTCCACTAAGGTGGCTGCTAAAAAAGTGATGGCTTGGTTTGTCCGTCCTGGGCTACTGTAGAAACATGGCGGACTGCATTGAAGAGGACCTTCATCCTTTGTTGATATAAAAGGCTCTTTGTAAAACAACAAAAAAAACACAGATTCTCAGTTTCAAGTGATTATACACCAGTGAATACATACTTATTAAGGCTGTGTTTGATTTCTGTCACTTAATCAAACACACTGGACCTTTAACCTCGCAGTCGTATTTAAAGAAGAGTTTTCCCAGAGAAAAGTATGAAAACAATCTCTATGGATAAATGAAGGAGATTAGAATTACAAGATTATCCAACTGCAGTAGACCGAGCATTAAACCATATTTGGTGGCAATTATTTGAAAGGGAAGCAGTCAAAATAATAGTCATAATGATGGTATTAAGCTGGAAACAATCTGCCTGTGACAAATACACTGATCCTCTGATAAGGATCTGCACTCCCAAACCAGTAGTTTCAGACTAAACAGCATCCGAGCACAGTCACTGCGGTGTTTTCAAGGTTTTTTGTTAAACATTCATTTGGCCTCCATGTGACATGTATGCAAGTAACCCTGTAGGAACATAATTCTTTGTGTAGCAGCCATCAGCAGACAGATCAGGATCAAATGTGTGTCATTAAATCATTTTTTTTTCCTTTAGCTGCCTTAAGGAATCACCTGCTATCTAAAGACCTTGAATTTTACACTTCAGCTGGTGTTCTTGTAACTGACTCCTTAGAACTTCAGGAATTTCTATTCGCAACTGTTTGCTTTTTTTCAAGTTTCATAATCTTTAATTTTGTTTTCTACACATCAGTCCTTTCATTTGATGCCTCCTGTTATTTCCTCCTTTACTTCTTTCCAAACCAGTCTTGTCTCCATCTGTGTTAAAGGTGTCATTACTTCCTGTTAGCTTGAGCTAGGGCATTTGTTTACCTTTCTTTATCTTCTCTCTCAGGCATTCTTTGTCAAGTTCTGTCTCCATTGTTGCTTGATATAACCTTGGATGCTTTTGGCAAGATGTTTGATGAGGTTCTAAGCACAGCATTCACTCTAACAATGTGTCAGAGTGTCACTACTCTTCATCCCTGCGCTGTAACCAATCTCTGTAAAACTCAGTTTTATTTCATTGCTCCATCGTGTGCCTTATCCAATTAGCTCTGTGCGAAAACAAGTGTCAAGCCATTTAATGTTACATGTCAGTAGAGTATCTGTGAAAGGATGACTCCAGATTTATAATGAACGCAGGTCTTACTGTGCATTAACTTCGGCTGCTGAGCACTCGAAGGCTACACACTGCTGTCACAGTCCAACCACCTCGACTCAGCTTGGAGTGTCTCAGGTGTTTTGGAGTCTGGGAACAGAGGCTCTGTGAGGGGAAGAGGCTGGTGCCAAACGGCTAAAACCTAAACACTGCGAGAGCACACTTCATCCCCCCGCCGTGTGTGCCTCGATTCTTTCATCTCCTTCTCTGCTCCCTCCGTCACATTCCTGTTTCCTCCCCCCACCTTCCCCCTTCCCCTTCCTCCATCCTATCCATTTTCAATCCGGCCCTGCTTTATATCTGAGTCTCTCCATCTTTCTCTCCCTCCATCCCCCTCCTCTCCTGCTGTGAATTAGTTGGGGCTGTGGAGAACGCAGAGCCAGAGGACAGAATGTCAGGAAGTCAGCTCCCATGAAAGGCAATGGGTCGCCGCCATGCCTGTATAAGGCCAGAAGTCTGGCCGGTGTCGTGTGCGTCGGTGTGAGAGTGTGTGTGTGTGTGTGTGTGTGTGTGTGTGTGTGTGTGTGTGTGCGCTCAGGGTTTTTTTGTGTTCATCCACAGACGTTTGAGTAAATTTACTCACCCCTGTGTGTTCTCTCTTTGGCTTTGTATGTGTGGGTGTGTGCACGCGTGTGCACTCGTTTGAGTCTATGTCATGTAAGCCTGTGTGCATGCGTGTGTGTATCTGTGTGCGACTGCAGCCCAGCAGCAGGCTGACGTGTGCCGGGCAGCCACAAGGACCCAAAGGGTTCTGCACTCTCTCAGCTAATCCAAACAAAGCTCAGGCTGAGCCAGAATGAGGAATGTCTGCACTGTTGGTCAGAGACACAAAGGGTCAACCAGGATAAGTGCGGAGGAGAGGGGGGTGTTGGTGCATTTGTTTGTCAGCCTGCGCGTGCATGTGTACAAGAGACGGCTTTGTGTTGTGCCCTTGCATTTCCCTGTATTTATGTGGGAGTGTATGCAGCTCAGTATTCCCACCGTGTATTGGAGATAACTTGCAGCAGCCTCTCGGTGGGTGAGCTATTCTTATCCCCAGACTTACCTGATTGCCATGTATAGTCACAGAGAGATGATAAATTCACCCTTGCTGGAACATATTCTGTCTGCAGCAGAATCATACACAAGGGAGTTCAAGGAAGAAAAACCCATGTTCCACATCCACACACACACACACAGGGCACACGCACACCACTGCGACACTTTTATTTCTCTCAAAATGGATGTGATTTTTCTTCGTGTGTTTATCTGAGTCTAAGTGCTTCCTCTGAGACTCTAAGTTCTGTATTAAAAAGAGGGGGAAAAAAATAAATCCTATGTTTATTTCCTGAAAGTGGAAACCTCGTACAATTTTATTTTTCCTCCCCATTCCAGTAAGATTTGCACAACACATTCCCATTTGGCTTTCTCCTCAGATTCCTGTTGCATTTCTAAACTCTAACCACCGACAGCGGATCCCGCACTTTCCTTGGGGGTGATGGGTGAAATACGGTCGAGGTTTGGAAAAATTGAGAGGGATCATTAGCTGCTCGTCATCGACCGAGCTATTGCACGTCACGGGTTTTCCGGTGAGCTCAGGCGGACAGGATGAGCGCGTGTGAGGTTTGCATTCGAGGCAGAAACTGTCACAGCAGGCGGCACCTTTGTCTTGAGCTGGAATCACGTCTACAAAAAGGGGGATTTTAAATAGTTATTTGATTATAAAGGCAAACTGCTCATGAACACCATATCTCAAGAACGCATCAAGGGAATCACTTAAAATGTTGTACACGTCCACGATGACTCAAGGACCTCACATAACTCAAGCATTTGTACGATATGATTTAAATGAACTTTGACATCATAATATTCTGCTGAAAATGTTCTGCCCATTATTTAATGCCAGAGGTGCGCGGGGTCATACAACCCCAACAGAGATACTGAGGGATGGCCGTATCCTTAAAAAATATTGCATTCCATCTGTCCATTTCGGTTGAGAGCAGATAAATGTCTGTCCTTCACTAGTCTGCTCAGCACTTCCTCATCCCCGACCGAAGTTGTTCTCTGTTTATTACTACCGAAGCTCCGGAGCCCCAAAAATGTTATTCGACACCGCCCTGATTTTAATGTATCCTCCACCACACAGATTAACAATTAAGTTGAAGAAGTCTGACCCATTCGCCAAGAAAATACCCTCCAGACCTCTCCCTGCTGGAAACCTCTCAAATGTGGGCACGCTACGCTTGAATCAGGGTGTGTGAACCCTCTCAGAGCCTCTTGCCTCAGAGGAATTGTGATGAATGTGACCAAACAACGGGAACTCACTGAGCTCACTTTACTGCAGCGAGCCTGAAGCACCGCAGTGGTCAAGAGGCTGTTGTGAGGCCACTGGTCTGCCACAAGTGGAGACACCCATCACACACAATACTGTCACTGTGGTCAAATTGAAGAAAGAGGCTGGCATGGAGTTTGGCATGTTACATCCAGAGATGTAATACAGTACACGTGTGTGTGCTCGTGTGTATTCACATAATAAGTCTTTGGGGCCAAAGGATTGCAAGGAGATATGTCCGTCGGCCTCATTTTTGTGATCTCACCAGCGGCTTGAGGAAATTTCTTCAAATTTGACACAAACGTCCACTTTGACTCAAGGATGAACTGATCAGATTGTGCTGGTCAAAGGTCGTGGTTTTGGCCATAACTCAAGAATTCATACGCCAATTATGACTAAAGTTCGCACAAATGTCATATAGAATCAAATGATGAACCTGTGACATTTTAACAGGTCAAAGGTCAGCTTCACTGCGAGATCATAATGTTCAGAAAAACACTTTCCTGGCCATTATTCGACACCACACCTCAGGAACAGAAGGGGAGATTGTGGCCGTATTTCACATTTGGTCGGGTACTGAATCGGTGACACTAATATTGTAACTGTGCTGGTTTTGTGGATCTTCTGCGCTGCCGGGTTCAATATGCACGTGAAACGTCCACGTTGTACAATTTGTAGCTTCTTATGTAGCAACATCCATAATTGACGCATTGTCTACTCTCATGGCTACAACTTTGCGTTCTATCAGAATCAGCTTTATTGGCAAAGCATGTCAACACAGACAAGGAATGTCTGTCAATTAACTTACACACTAACAGACATACAGCTGTCGTCCAACTTCAAGTTCGTTGGCTTCGCTGATATTGACCTTCAGGTTTTTGCCATTGCACCGATTGAAGTAGCTATATCAGTCTGCACCTGCTAGAGGCTTATCACGAGGTAGGCTTAGAAATGGTGTTATTCCAGTTTCAGGTGGAAAAAACTGGCATATGGACCTATTGACATATCGTATATCGGCCAAAAGTGATGCTGTAGGGCTCAGATGATTCTTCTATAATGTCACCGATGCTCTTTGTTTGGCCACACATGTGTGTTAGAGAGACAGAGACGCAGTGACAGAGTTAATGTGTATATGTGTGTGTGTAATTAGTCTTCATGTGTCCCCAGAGCCCATCGGTCACGGACTCGCGAGCAGTTGTGACCTCTGAATATTTTACTCCCAGGGCGCTGCATTGGCTCCCGCAGACCATTTTGTCTTGTTTATTTGACCGCATTAACAATAAAGTGTACATACATTATGATCTCTTTCATCCTTTTTATGTGGATGGTACCGCTGAACCTTTTACGCAACTGTTAGTATAAAAGTTTGCAGTGCATCAGTGGCTCTGCAGAAGGCAGATTTTATGTGTGGTGATAATAATGAAAACAACGGTTCTTGGAACCTAAACTTTTACCTCCTGTGCACTTTCTTTCACACTCCACCGTGTGGAATTCCAGGCAGTAATGAAACAGTGCAGCAGCGGCGCAGTCCATTTACGACGGGGGGCCGCTCCATTTGCAGTGGCACATGTTCAAACACTTTTTTCGGGGGAAGGCAGGGTCTGGTGCACTGTACCATAGCTGGGTCCCAGAACCAGTTGGAATGCACTGATGTGTATAATATGTGAACCCCCACCCATCCATCCATCCATAGCTCCCAGCCACAAGTAACACAGCCATTTCACAAGCAGGCCAATTAAAAGCCAGTGACATTAAGGTGTGGGAGACAGAGTGACATTAAAACTGAATCCCGCTAAAAAACGCAGTGACATTACAGCAACAGTCGGCCAGCTACAGTGCAGGCATTCACTGACCGTCTTTAATCTACTACGCTCTTTACTGAAGAATGCGGCACTGTGTGGGGGAATGGCCACTGGGAACTCTGTGGCAATGAGCAGCCCTTCAAATGTCATTAGGCATTTTTCTTTGTGCTTTCAGCAGTTGAGATGATCTCCACACACTGTACAGGGGAGCTGGAGGATTGAAGGGGAGTGACGGGGGCCTTCTTCCGGCCGTGATCAGAATCTAAATCACCTTTATTACTGAGGACATTAACATGTTACATGCACGTGTTTAACACTTTCTGCATGCACGATGTAGGCCCGCTCGTGGTTGTGTTTCTTGTAAGCTTATTACTTTATGATATGCATGCTGCGTAGGAGAGAAGGGAATTGCACGTTGTTACTGAAGTGACGAGAACACATTAGCTATTCAGAATGGATCAGCTAAGAGAGAAGGGGAGTCCCCCCGCCCACTCTCCTGTTACAATCCTTGCTCTCGTGCTCATGCAGATGTTATTCCCGCCCCTCCTCCCGTTGCATTAGTGTGGGATAGGAACGAGGCTGTAATAAAGGACATCTCAGGGACGAAGGACACTGAGGCTTGAAGGTCGCGCCGTGGAGTCGGTAGCACATTGCTTAGGGCAGCAATACTCCCTCACTCAAGTGTGCGCGCACGTGTGTGTTTACCAATCTGCTAGGTACGCATTATAAGCAGTGTGTATGTGAGTGCAAGCGAGATGTCGGCGTGTGCTCGCGCAAGTTAATTAGGTATGGATGCCCTATCTAGTAAGGATATGGGAAAAGAATGAGACATTGTGGCCCTGCGCTGGATGTGTGTTTGCTCCCAAAGACCTCGCTCGGGGCTAAACTCTTTTGCTCATTAAACCGTACAGGAGTAGTCTTCTTCACTCAGAGGGCCTTAATCAGCATACGATGCAGCCCTGATCTGACTGCCTACACACCGAAGGAACATCTGCATTGATGAGTCCGGCGGTTCCCACTCAAATGCGCTCGTATGCACACATGATTATGCAGACACACACACATACACACACACACACACACACTACGGTATGATACGAGGCACACATGCACACAGATGAGCAACAGTGCCAGACGTCAGGTGGAACAAAATCCTTCATCTCCCAGACTGACCTCCTCCTCTATCCCCCCATTAGCCTGGCTTCTCATGCAGAGCCACAAGTGTCACATCGCATCATCGGGAGGCTCCACTAATAGAAATATTAATATGGGGAAGAAGAGGGAGAAAAGCTTTTTTTTTCGCTGCCTTTCTCTCTTTCACCCCCGCCTCAGCAAACAGATTAGCACCTAATCCAGCAGGGATGAGGGGAGATAAATTGTTCCTGATTGGCTACATAGAGATAAATAAACACATGTCTGTCGCAAATGGATCCACAGTGCAGAAGGCGAATTATTATCAAGCCATTTCGCCGCGTGCTCAGTCTTAAATCGGACTTTCTTTGAGATAATTGAATTCTGTCAGTGGGATGACTTAGATTTTTTTTCCAATGCAGTTTCACTTGGCTCTGGACTTTCCTCTAGATGTATTAAGACTGAAATGCAGCAAGGTACATCCAACCCATAAATGGTGGCAATGGATGGTTTCAACA
>OMLP01045605.1:118490-149849 GCA_900302685.1 Spondyliosoma cantharus
TATGACATGTATCAAACAAATGTTGATGAAGGTACATATGAATTTTGAATGTGGTTTGCAGAAATCTAAAACGCCAACATTACACTCTGGCGACTGGGCTCAGTAAATCACTCTCAAAGCTTTAAGAAAACTTTCCTAACACAAATTTATGTATACAGGAAGCAAATTAAATTAGCTCATCCTGAACAACATTAAATCTCTCCAGGAGATCTGGTTGTTCTTCTTCTTTGATACCTCTCTTGACATTAGATGCTTTTCTGTTTACCCTGGTATTAAAAAGGCTGCGTCGTTGCCTTGATCTCCACTGGAGTGCTATTACTCAAACCCTGATACCTCTTCAGATGGAATTAGTGGTTAGGGATGTACCGGGCCAGCATGTGGCGCATAGGAGCAAAGCTGAGACGTCTGAAGCGTTTCTACTTCAGCACTCAGGGAAGAACATTGTCATCGTCCTGGCACTGGTCCAGCCATGCATGGCACGGGCATTATGTACTCTTGGCTGAGCAGGCGCCATGCAGGGGCGAAAAGTGTGATTTGTTTTTACGCCAATGACTGCGTGTGAGTTCTCCGTGAAGCCTGATGCGCAGCAAGGCTGAGAGATAAGATAGATGTTAGATAGGTGATGTTGATGATGGGGGATGGGGCGGTGGAGCCGGTGATGGTGGTTACCTCTCCTCTGAGCAGACACACGGGGGTTGAGACTGGGCTTTGAGTGCAGCGCACAGAAGAGATCAGTCTGAGGGGGGATGTTGTTTGGCCGGTGGCACATTTCGTCTGGAGCATTGGCATCACAGGCAGCGGGGCAAGATGTCTTTTTTTAACACTCCTCCTCAAAGGGTCCCAGGTGAGCCGGCGGGATATTTGCACTTTTCATTTTAATTTAATCATGCGTGAAGGTTCTATGCTAATCTTGGATATTGTCAAGTGAGATTTGATGTCCACACCTGTTTCTTTTAAGAGAGATTTTCCACAGTCTATCTCAGGGACAACATGAGCCGCTCCACAGCAATAGATAAAAGTACTTACCTCAACTGGAAGCTGTACAGTATAACCAGTCAGAATCTCCTAGCCTTGCCTGAAGTTAAAACCTTTAACTGCATTTTAAAAAGTCAGAGTGGCTTCAACATCCCATATTGTAGAATGTGTTTTCAATTAGAAAGCCCTGGAAATACGGTGGCATTATTAAAACGTGCAATCCACAGACAAAATGCACACAGCCCATATTCAGAATCTGTGACCTCAAACAAGGGTTTCTGTAAGCCTGTATTCACAGAACAGACGCAGGTGGGCTGTGCCTGCTCAGGCCTGTGGGAGCTGACCAATCAGAGGAGAGGTGCCACAGCACTGGACACTATGAGAACAATCCCGTCTTTTCATGCCAACCTAAAATAAAAGCCTGACCGTGAAAATTATCTCAATATAGGACCTTTACGGATGTACCTGTGTGTTTGTAAGTCACGTGATGTTTGTCAGGCAAGGCAGACAGCACCTGTAATTTACACCTGGCCTCCTGAATCACTCCTCAAGATAATAATAGCTGTGCCAGCATACACATGGAAGATTCAGGCTGCTGTTACAAAAAGGACTTCTCCTCACATACATACATTAACCAGATTGTTGTTATCAGTATCAGGATGCTGTGCAACACATGCACACATAAGGACACCTGGCGAGAAAGAGAAGAAAGATACGTGATAACATTCAATATTTGGGCCAGTGGGTTTTATTTTGCTGGCTGAAGTTTGTCAGCACAAGAGAGACAGAGGCAGAAGTGTTTGGAAAAGGATTGTTCTGAGCCCCACTTCTTTATTTATCTGTTGTGTTGGTAAAAATGGTGCAGGATTAAAGAATTGCTTCTCCCGAGCGAGCAGAGCGCTCTCAGCGGCGCGCCGCATAAACCTTTCACTGGTCAGAGGCTGTTTTTAACCTTTTGCGTGGGATCTGAAATGCCAAAGTGCCAAACGTCTTTCATTAATCTCAAGACAAAAGCTCCTTGCATCAGCACAACCTGCAGTGTGCCAGCAAAGTGAGAATCATACCCCAAACTTTTACAGGAAAAAAAAAGAAACACCACCAGGCTGTTCCCACCTCTCTTACAGTGCGCAGCCTACACTGCTTCCTTGTTCCTTGTGCACCTTGTTCTTTTTTTAATTAGGAAGGGAAAACTGCCCATGGGCTGATGCATAAGGGACAAAGCACTTAGCATGTCTGGCCCTAACTACGATTCTACATTCTGGTTCCTAAAATAAATCCATTTATTGCTCCCTCCTGGGTATGCTTTCTCATGCCTAAAAGGAGCACGATGTTGATTATAGCCTTTGCTGCCACACTCTGTAGACTACCCAAGCTTAAGCTGTGTGGCCAAATTTAAATGAAAGGACTGTGGGACATGAATTTGCATAATACACACATGGAGGAAAAAGAGGGAGCTCAAAGGTAGAGCCTGAGATGAAGTGACTTCGACTCCTATGAAGCAAAAATTAAAAAGTTCCCCACAACCACCTTCAACTCGACGACATATCCTCAGATACACCTCATACACATTCATCCTAATGTTTAATTCACTACAAAGTTGAGCACGGGGCATGTTTTCCTTTCTGCGCGCTCCCTCTTCCTCCATCTCCCCGTGGCGATGTCACAGGGGATTAAGTCACGGAGGCCAAGGGACTTGTTTATGATTCATCTGGAGGGAGGCTGGAGCCAGTAGTGGTACCCACAGGGCGGGCAGCTAGCAGCCATCGTCCCCCAGCTCCCTCGCTTCTCCGTGGTGCCAACAGGACACTGAGCAATGTCTAATGGCCCCTTATAGAGACGGAAGAGAGGGCGAATATTTGCAAAGTCACGTCACACGTCTCGGGATGACGTCAGTGGTCGTTGTGAGTAATGTTAAAATTGCATGAAGAATAGTTACAGAAAGGGGATGTGGCGTATATTTTTAGTTTACAAATAGATTTGCTTGTGCCTCGTGGTTAGCATCAATCATATTAAAATATTTAGCAGTGCATAATGACGGAGGGTGGATGTTAAAATACTTTATTTTCCAGTCTATTTCTGCACGAAGGCTTCATAACACACTGTTATTGTTCCAGCGTCCTCTGGCTAGTTGATGTGCACATAACACATATTCAATATATAACATATTACTTGCACTTCAGAGCTGAAAACATTCATTCATTTAGCTGTGAGTTTTTTTTTATTATTGACTATTATTTTTCATTTTGTTTTTTAATTATTTAATTGTATCACTTCTTATATTAGTATTAACTCACACATCTTTTTAATTGGACAATGGTTTTGTTGGACTGATTATATTCTTACTTTTTAACGGTTTCAATTTACATGTCTTTACTTGGTAAGTTGGTAGTCTTGAAGGATTTTATTCTGCTAATGTCTTCAAACACACACTACCCCCCTCAGTTTTACATCCGTAGCAGCTCACACTCTGCAGCACATTGTGCTTCCACCCGGAATGAAATGTGCTATATAAAGTTTTGCTTGCTTTGCTTTGCTTGTACACAAACAACTTAATCGTTGCAATAGTTTTAATGCCTCAGAGCAGAGACTTTTGGGACATATGCAGCACCACTGCAATGTGCCACCCTCACAGATGATGCTTTATAGACTGGTCTGCAGGTCTTAACTGTTTTGTTTTTTTAAATTACTTTTTTATTATTTCTTCTATTAGTTTGAACAATGATTTTATCTTTATTTTTCAATTGTTTTTCATTCAACTGCCTCAACTCTAATTGGTCCATTTCTGATCTTAAATAATTTTATTGTACTAATGTTCTTAAACACACTACCCACATAGTTTTGTGGCTGCGACTTCAACAGCAGCTCAAGCTCTGCACAGAAAGCGTATGTTCCATGTACTAAATTCTTCCAATATCTCTTCCTCAGATCAGAGACTTTTGGAGCATCCCAGGTAGATTCAAACATGCAGCACCACTGTATTGTGTTCTGCTCGCTGTTGTCTCCTCTAATCCAGTCTCAGAGCTAATTGCATGTCGGATTTTTAACAACCTGTTGGAGTTGATTAACTGCTGTAATAGTGTGCGTGCGTATTGTGGCGCGGCTTGCTTTTAATAAGGCGTCTCACAGTAGGTAAACCGCACGCAGTGTTAAAGGTTAGTTTGAAGCACATGTTCAACCACAAAACAAGCTAATCTCGTGCCAGACGTTTTCTTTTGTTCCACTGTAACTAGTCTCCTTTGTTTGTAATGAAAAGTGGTTTGTTATTGGAGACAAACTAGTCTCGTACTGTCTTCTTTTAATTGCTCTTTTAATTAACTTGTGTCTAGCCTTCGTCTTGTCATGCCCGAGCATGCCATTTAGCGAAAAGTAATGAGATTAACCTCTAGTTGACCAAGCAAATGCAGATTAAACATTATGGCCAAATGAAATGAGCTGGCCTTTATTTACTCATGTGTACAGGCAGGCGGCAGGCAGGCGAGCCACAACTCTCTCAGCGGTAACATAGCTAAAATGTCAAGGGGATAGAGGGGAGTGTGTTTGGCATCGAGTGGCGAGTGTGGCCGACCAGCTGCACGGGAAGGAGAGCAGCCAGCAGTGGTGGAAAATAGTACGAAATTCTCCCGCTCTGCCTCACTATCTCAGGAGAGGCGACTGCAGACGGTCGATGAAAACGGGCCGCTAATCAGTCAGTCACACTGACACATGTGTGCAGCAAACACAGACACACACCTACAGCACCCAGACTCCCCCTCTGTCTCTTTCCCTGGCTGCCTCGCTGTACGCGTTTACTGAGAGAGAACACAAATGACAACCTCTCCCTCCGTCTGCCCACACACATGCATACAATGACATGACCTCCAGCACACAGACACGCTCGTTGGGCGAGCACACTAAGTGGTCAAGGCAGGAAGAAACAACACGTGGCATGTTTGGCTGTTTTTTTTCTTCTTTCCTCTCAGTCCCAGTGGATTCTTGTCCAAAGTTTGCAGCGTTGCTTAACACTGACTGTAATGTCTGTGGACAGAAACATGAACATTATGCCTCAGAGATCCTGAAAACAGAGTCATATCTTGTAAGTATTCAAGATTTATTCTTGACATATTCGCTGCAACCTAAATACTACACACTAAACCCTTTAAAGGCTACATTTTACTCTGCAGGGCCTCAATGCTCAAGGAGCAATAGTCAGTCATGTGTTATTCTAAAAGGCTTCCTGGCACCAAAACAGCAAAACTATTGTTCAAAATCAAAAAAGGCAAAGTGATGTATCTATAATTCAAACGTGGAATTGTGCCTATGAAAAAATAATGTTTATATGGTATCATAGCTCTTAACTTGACTGTGATCCATATCACATTCTATATCTAACGTTTGCATGATGCTAATAATTCTCACTCTACAATTCTTGCAGTTTGTCCTCATTTCCTTTGGCACTTCAGTTAACAGTTTCCACACCGATGGCCTACTTTATACCTCCTCGACTGCTGAAACCCTCACAAAAGAAAAAACACAATGCAAGATGACAGATTCCTCTTTGTTTTTAGGCAGAAACACATGAAGTTAAATTCACATTTAAATAAACTGTGGATTTATTTGATCTGTGGAAAGCTTTTATCGAGGAAGCTCGTTCTGGGGCGGTGTGAGCCAATCGCCGAGATTTTAGTCGTGACCTTCGCCCTGTTTCTTCCTCGCCCGGAGTGTCACTGCGAGCCGGAATAAGCTGCCTTGGCCCAGCTAGTACCGCACCTCATTTTAATCAGGCTTTGGGGAGTGAAATATGGGCCCGGCGAGCTGGCTGTACCCAAGCTCCATTCATCTGGTTTCAATCTTCTCTCCGCCCTCGGATGTGGCCGCGTGGGCATTCCTTTTCTAGACATTGGGGAGGGGGGTCTTGGTAAGAAGTGCTGCTGAGCAACACAAAAGGGCAGGCGTATTTGTTTGGAGGAGTGTGTCTGTGTGGAGACAAGGACTCACTAACTGTGGTCACTTTAACAAAGCTGCAAAGTTCTGGTGCGTTTGTATGGTGATGCTCTGCTGACATTGGAGGAACAATGCACTAATAACATCCAGAAACATCTAGTTTCTGTCACTTTTGAGAGGGCTGTTCCTTGTTGATTAAAGTGTAGAGTTATTTCCCTTGTATTCCATCTTTATGTTTGCCTTGTAGGGCATTTTTTGTTTAAACTGTGCAGTGAATTAGATTTTTTTATTTTTTTTTTTAAAGGAAGGCAGCTCTTAGCAACTACCTTGTGGGAGCTAATGGGGATCCTAATTAAGACATAAAAAATGGTCATTCACACTTTTCATGACTGACCTTTAACAAGTTGATGTGTCTTTCGCTTTATTTGTCAAAGTCAAAATACTTTTAATTAGGTACCGTCTGGGGCCGGGCGATATAGCCTGAAAATAATATTAAACCTCCCCAGTCTAAAACACCTATCACAGAATCAGCTGTCACAATATGTTTGACAAAACAACATGGTATTGATATTGATGATGAGAAGTAATCACCAGTGATGTGTAGAGGTGTCCTGATTTTGGTTTTAAATCAAGAAAAGATCGAAACGAGTTTTCGGCTTTGAGAACTGAACTCAAATGCAGTACCGGCAACACCCCTGATTTCTCTAAGATCCTTTATTAATGAGTAGAGGGTTCACTCGTGGGGGAAAACTGAACTGACCTGATAACATTGCCAAAGATCCTTTATTAATTTACTTGAGATGATGGTTAAGTGGATGGATTTGAGACACCGAACTTTGTGACAAACTAAATTCATATCTTCTGTTGTTTATTGTTGAATCACCGAAGGCTATTTTTTTTTTTCAATTAAACTCTTGAATCATTATTTTTAGTGAAAATTATTTTAATCTGTCTATCCCAAACCCACAAAAAACACCAGCTTTTGTGAGATTCCTCCTATCTTTTGAACAAAGAATAGTATGTAAATGTAAATGACAGCTGTCAGGGCAGAAAAGTCTCAGTCTAACAATAGTGTAGCTGTCAGTGCTGAAAATCGAAAGTCAAATTGAATCACGGATATTCAAGAATCAGGACACCCTTAGTGATATGGATGTATTGACTAAGTATGTAAAGGCAAGAATACAAAGACGTAGAACAACAATTGCATAATTTTTCTGTGATGTAGCCTTTAGCAGCAGGAAAAGACAGTACTTAATCCATATCAGGATACAATAATATCCAAAATCTGACATATGAGATATGAGAGATATGAGATATATAGTCTCATATCACAGTTCACAATATTGATACTGTACATTGGCCTAGTGGAACCCACAGGCAGATAACATATTGTGAATATTTGCTCTCTATGTTTGCTCCACTGTTTGTTTACTGTATGTGTGTGTGTGTGAAGCAGGTGAAAAGGTTAGTGTCCTGCATGAATTGGCTTAAATCATAAGGACAGATGGTAGCTTGCTCCATTAGCTCTCCTAAATGAGCCTAAGTGAGGCCTTTCCTGGAAGCCTCGCAGCCGCTGTTGACCTCCCTGGCCACCGCACAGCCACCACTCTGCCTCTGTCAGCTGCCCCACCAGTCAACACCTTTCAGCATACAGCTGCCAAAACAGACGTGGCATCTGCTCACCTCTGGGGAAATGGCAGCCATCGACGTGTCCTTCCCAGTCACGGGCTTAGATGGATAGGTTACCTCCTTGTCCTTTTGCAGCAGCAGCAGCAGCTACAGCTTGAGCAGCTGTAACAATATCATCCTCTCATTTGTGGATGAGGCGCCTCCCCTGCTTTGTTATTTTCCGCTTAACCGATCAAGTAAAATGATATGTCGGATGCATACCATAGGACTGGCGACAGCTCTAATATGTCAGTGACGCAGCGCTCCAGTGAGTGCTGGGCGGATGGAGGGAGGGAGTTAGCCTCACGTCTGTTTTCATTTAGCCGATGAAATGTACAACATGGGAGCTGCTCTGTCGTATTCCACTCCTGTCCTCCCGTGGATCCAGCAAAGCAAATTGGCGTCTTTGCTGCAAGAGGTGAACTTTGACTTCAGACAGTGACAAATAATCGCAGTGACCTAAATAATGGAATCTGTGTGTGCACAGAGGCGAGGGAGAGGAGGGGAGGGGAGGAGAACGAGGAGCGTCCAGAGTCCCCCCCCCACTCTGCCGGCTATGAGCTCCCAAAATGTAGTGCTTACATATCCAGATTGGGGCTATCTTACAATGCTTCTAAAGCCGAGCTTTAGTGCTGCTCCAAATATAGCACTCGCTCTAGGCTTGTTTTCCTCCCATTCCCCTTGTTCGTCACGTGCAGCTAAACTTAACCATATAGCCCACTGTGGCTTTTATTGTCTTCCCACAAGTTGTTAAATGCTTCTTTGAAACACCACCGAGGTATTGAATTGCATTTAATAAAAGTCGGGGGTGCAGTCCTTTATGGTGCATGAGGTAGACAGTATTAGAAGTTTTCATCGGTCTCACACTATTGTGAAGCATCCATCATCAGGGAGAGCCCGGGTGACTGCGATACATTCCACTTCCTGTGGTCATACACCTAGTCAGCTCTATTTTCAACCTAATGGACATAAAAAATTGCAGATTGCAGCAAAATGGACTTGGCAGCACAAAAGCTTATTAAGTATTGATCCGCTGAGGTCAGTGCCCATGTCCAGCCACTCCAACAATGCGAGGGGAGTTCGTTCACGCGCTTGCCAGCCGCAAATTGAGATTAGACCACATAAATAACTGGGGAAATTGAGGAGCATTTTGTGTCCAGCAGAGAGCTGCGCCCACAGTCGCATGATGTGCCAGCAAAAGAGGCAGGAGGAAAGGGGTTGTTTATACGTGCACCGTGGGCTTTAAGGCTGTTTATATCATAGCACGCCCCATCTGTCCAAACTCCAGCAGTGCTTACTGTAGCTGATATCATATCATAGCATACCAAAGCCCGACAGGAGAGCTTTAAGTTGATCAGCAGCAGGCGAGCCTGTCTTCTACAGTGTTTTAATGAATACAGCTCATCTTGTTTCTCACCGCACCATCTGTCAGGCGTGCAGGGTAAAACAGAGCTCGAACTCAGCAAAGAACAGCCCTCCACTGTGTTGTCTATACTGCGGTGCCTGTACCTTGACTGGAGATCCCTCTGATGAATATTTTCCGCTCTTATTCACAAAGCCCTGCCAACAAAAACACCGTAATGCCACACAGACCGAGAAATAAGCTCAGCCCTGGGACAAAAGCTGAGCGAATAACAGAGGAATGGGGAAAATGTTCTGTGCAGGAGAGGAAGGAAACTTTTCTTTGTGAGGGGAAACCAAATTTGATTTCTGTCAAAGCAAATATAATATCTCTAACCGGATTTGGAGTTGTTTGCTTTCGATGGGAAGAAAAACAACTCCAAATTGCTGACTTTACCACTTTGAAACCGAGCAATCGTTTTCTCCTCAGTCCTCAGACACATGCTAGCGAAAAAAATGGGCTTCAGCAAAATGTTTGGTGGCAACGGCATTAAAGGAAGTGTTTCATTTCAAAGTGCGTGTCTCAACATGTCAAAGGATTCACACTCCCCTGTCCTCCAACCGAACATGTTTTCTCAGCAGGGGGGACGGCGGGTTTATTCAAGGCTGCGTGTGCGTGTGCACGTGCTGCGGGGAGGACATGCCCTTTGCACACACGCATGTCACCCACACACAGCCGCAGTAACCTTGGCGATAAGTTTTCCAAAAGGCGCTAACTCTGACGTCTCTTTGCCGCATTCTTCTCTGGAGTGTCAGGTTTGGACGACCCTCGTGCAGAACGATGTGTGCAGACACATTTCGGCCTTGTTTAGGTTTTTTGCCAGATGTAGGGAGGATCCGAGAGGTCGCCGCCCCCCGAGCCCCCTTTCACTGACGCGTGTTATCTGGTGCAAAACAGACCATTCGACATTTGGACCTCGTTCAGTCCGAACACATTAAAGGGAAGAGAAATGTCTCGGAATTCGCTTTTTTTTTTTTGAAGCCGAATGTAACTAAACGGTTTAACACCATACGAGCGTCTGGAGATTATTCTGCAAGTCAGGCTGAAGTCTCTAAGATGCATTGCTGTAATTAACATTTTAAATGGGGACCATCCTTTCCAAAATGATGAATTGGTTTTTAATTAAAAAAAGAAAGAAAGTAAAAAAAACTAAAAAAAACTTCCAGCCAATGACAATCTGTTTTCTTTGTGTGTGTGAGAGCGAGAGAGAGGAGTTCCAAAGTATTCTGCTTGTCACTCTTTCCACTCGGTCACGTGTCTGGCTGTGTTTTTTTTTTTTTTACGAAAGGTGGAAAGAATTAAAAGTCAGACTGAACACACTAATGTCTCAGTGTTCTCTTTCGCTTTGAATCTATCTACGGTATGCCTTTGTTTTGACGTTTTTTGGAAAGACACCAACCCAAACCCAGCTTAGTGATTTAAGCATTTGTCGTGCAGGTTAGTCAAAGTGTTGCATGGGAGTGAAAGAATTCAGAGCCCTTTTTCTGAGAAGCGCTGTGCTCTCTGGACCGTTTCAGGCTAAATACGGGAGATTTATGGAGTAGTCGGAGCATCTTGGACAACTACACCCATGAGTGTAGGTGACGCCACCAGATGCAGCGCTGATAAGATGTGTATAGCACTGTAAGCAGGTTTTACTGACTCTCCCTCCCCTGGGGGATGGTGTAATTAGCTTTTTTCTCCATCTCCTCCCTACTTCCTTATTTCGCTGAAGGAAAATGCAGAATGCTTTGGGGGAATTAAAAGTGCTTGTCGCGAAACTAATTTTGGATCTATTTTGGGGATCCGTCAGCGGGATGGCGTCCCCATCGCTCGACGTGACAGCAATGACGAGGCCATGAAAGGGATGCTAATGAAGGCAATAAGAGCGGCACGAGGTGAACATTTACCACGGGGCCCTACATTATTCAGACCTTGTGGTATTTCATCTTCCGTCTCCCATTCCCATCGGTCCTCTTGCTTTTTCCCATTTGCTATCCCCCTCCAGGTTCAAGGGATTATTGTGGAAATGATTCCATTCCTTCTTTTGCTTCTCAAGCCTAGAAATCTCTCATCAGAGATGATCATGAACAGGACGGCCCTCTCTTTTGGTGTTTTCATCTCGAGCTCCAGGTGACTCACTCCTCCAAAATAGGAAAAAAATAAATAAATATATATATATATATATAGTGTTCCACACTCTGACTCCATATGCATTTCTTTTTTATTCGGTCCCTCAGGCCTTCCAGTCACAGTCACTGAGGCTCTAGTATCTTACAGTATATATCGGCCACACCTTAGTTACACAACTGATGGTAGTAAGATAATCATGTTCCACCATTAGGACGAGAAAAAAAAAACAATCAAGACAAGAGGAGAAGTCCCTCCCTTTCAGCTGGATCATCAGTTTCACTCCAAATGTTAAAAATACGTCCATCTTAAAAGTATATGCAATAGATAAAGTTAAACATAAACCTTAACTGAACACTGTAAACATGTTAATCTAAATATCCAAAATGGCAAGAGGTACATAACAAACAACACTTTCCTCCTGAAAAGTAAAGCCTCCACACCTACTCTGAAAGTGCAGCTAATCATGAAAATGAAGGGTGACACTAAATACTGTAGCGTTTGACCAATAAGTAATCATGACCTTCATCTGACGTACATCACATACAGTTGTAATAATTACTGCCCTATCATAGTTGTTCGTCATTATTTCATGATTACTTTATTTGTTTATTTAGTATGCTAACACTGGTGGTGATCTGAATATACTTATATGTTTCTCTGACTGCTATCATTCATCAGTAAATGGTAAATGGTTCAAGTCGTATGACATGAATTGTCACAAATATTTGCACACCGAGGAAGGAATTACCAACAGAACTTCTAGTAGGCTATTGCTAATTATCAGTTAGCTCTTATTTGTTCCCTCCTCATTTCTGGGTAATGACTCTGTGAACCTCATTGTAAAGTGCCGACAAAACCCCGGTGTCAGCAGAAGGGTGCGCCGGTCGCCGGGTGTGAGGCGAGCAGGATTATGGGATTTTATCCCATCAAAGAGCCAGCCTCCAGTCAGGGGGAAAAAAAACAGCTCCTTTGATTTCCACAGAAGCAATATATTCATGAGTTGGACCTTGAAACTACAAGGAGACTAGTGTAGTGTGCCATATGCAAAACATGTGTTTTAATAGGGCATGATAACTTGGTACATTTAAAGAGACTTACTCCTAAAGAAGCTGTAATTAAAAAGGGAGCTGTGGCTGTAGGAAGAAAGGCCTCTCTCGCAGAGCTTCCGTGGGGGTTGTTTTTTTGCAGTTTGCGCTAACAACTGCAGGCGGCCCCCTTGTCTGCAGAGACATCTGAAGATTTTTCGGCGTTTCAGGCAAGTCTGCCCTGAAATCCTCATCGGGGAAAGAGGAAAGGGCAGGATGAAACCTCCTATCTGCGGATCTCCGTGCCACATTGGGTGGTATTTATAGTATATGTGTTTGTTGGCATTTCAATAGCCAATTCAGGTCACACAACACTGCTGTACTATTGGTTGGAGCGAGCGCAGCCTTTTAAACAGCACGCTGAGCTGTGCGTATTAGACTGTTGTCTCATCATCCCTACACTCCTCTCAGCAACTCAGCTAAAAACTATGTATTTGTCAGCAATAAGAATGAAGGAATTGTATTTATATTTGTCAATGTCAAATTTTCCGAGTGACACGAATAAAGTCCCATATTTTAGAGAAATGGAGGTCATATCCCACACATTTCTCCTTCATTTAACCCTGTTCCTTGATACGCCTGTAAATGATAGAAGATAAACAGTTATTTTACAGACTGGCAGAGTCGCAAGATGATTATTACTTTTGCCTGCTGCAGTGAGGCTGTGCACGATACTCAAATGTAACTTGAGTCTGCGTGCCTGATGACAGATGTATTCCGAATCAAAGGTTTGTGTGTGCTGAGGCGCTATTTGCTGTCAGCGAAAGATAGTCCCTTGCTTCTCCTTCATGCAGACAGGCAGCAGGGGAAGTATCTTTGTGACAGAGCATGTGTTCACATAAAGTATACATCCAGCATACCAGCAGTCACGCATGCACATAAAATGCAGATGTGTTCTATACGTGAGAAGCCGTGAGATCTCTTTCCCCTTTTGTGCATCTGCTCACCTGTATCTAAGACCGCCTTTGTGATGGTATAATCCATCCTCCACACCGCCGACTTACAGTAAGGGCTCAAAATAAGGCATTGCACCATCCCTCCTCCCCTCCCTCAGCCCATTTTTCTCTGTCCTTTCACTCCTCTCACCCCTCCCCTCTATCTCTTGCTGTCCCTCTCCCTCCTCAGATCTGCTGCGTTTGAGGACCAGAGGTCATAAGCTTTGGACGTTGCAAAGGCCCCAGCCAGGCCAGTGTGCTGACTGAGGGGATATGGGGCTTGACTTTGGGCAGTGTGAAAGATCCGGGCCTGTCTTGTTTGTCTGTCTGTCCGTCTCACTGGCCACACTATAATAAGATTGCAGGGCTCTGTAAGGCGGATTTACTGGAGCACAACTCCCCCTAGGGCCTTGTCATAGAAATGGGTTCCTCCATATTTCACTCCAGCCTCTCAGCCCCCCCCCCTCCACTCTCTATTCGAAGCGGCTGAAATGTGTCTATCTTTCTCTCTCGCACACTCCCTCCCTCACCCGCTCTAAAACCCCTGGTGTTAGCTCCAACTTTCTTTTGTTAATTATGATACGCTTCTTTCCTTTCTTTTCTGCGGGTAAAGATTGAACCTAGCCACAAATGGAAGCATGAAGCTGAGCCAAATGGAGCCGAGAAAAGCAGACACAATGAAAGAGAAAGAGGGATGAGGGATACGGCCTGGGATGTGGCACCAGCTAGCATGTCATGAGTCCTCTCCACATTTATTCCCTGCCTCAAGATGGCCACGTTTATTTTCAATGGCCTTTGTCGCGTCCATGAGCAGGAAGGTTACCGAGGTTTCATCTAGTAGGGTTCAGTTTTTATTATTTCTATGTCACCTTGCTTCAGATCGAACGGCAAGGTCACACGCCCAAATTTAACCGACAAAACAATTTCTCATACCGTTTGCATAGCTGCCGCAGAGATGATTCAGTTGTGTCTCATAGCCAATGTTGACACAAATGATGGGGTCTTGCGGTCCAACCGTCCCCAGCTGTGCACACTGTGCGGCGAATGAGGCCAATCCAAATGCAAGCGCAAACTCATATCAAGCCGAGCTTATTTTGGGAGCACTGTGTGTCATCCATTCCACGGATACAAAAGCTCCTCTGCAAGACCATAAATAAGTGGGTAAAGTGAGGAGCAGCGATTGTATAGCCAGTCAGTACCCTTTTTGATTCGTCTGCCAAACTTTTTCTGGCAAAAACTGAGACAATTTTCTTCCCATCACAGACACAGCACATTCTAGTATATTTTACTGAAAAATATATAAAGTTTATGGCAGTTCAATCCTCATTGTTGCACAATGAAGCACATTTTCGACGCCCAGCGATGCTATAGTTAGCTCATTGTTTGAAGGTTAATTTAAAGTCAGCCTGTGGAAAGTCAAGCGTGGAAAAAGCCTGCAATGCCCCAATTCTAGCGGTCACCCTGGCCCTGTCTATCTTCCAGGTGAACTCCCCCATTTACAGAGCCTACAGTTGAAGCGGTGGGAAGTTAAGTAGTAGGTGGGAGGTGAGAAGGGGAGCAGGGAGCTCTTATCAGGCCTGCAACACAGCGCTGGGTTCAGCCCGGGGCTGCCGATGACTGTGGGAGCACTGATTACAGAGGCCAGCCTGAGGAGCAGAGGGTAGACGGTGGGCACAGGTCTCCCAGAAGACCCTTATAGCACCACCGATCATTAACTCGCACCATTAGATCCAACCAACTAACTGCACACACACACACACACATACACGCGGTCCGACTATTCTCCCTCTTGAATATTCTTCACACTGCAAAGCTGGCTCTCTTTCCTGACTTCCAAGCGATAATCGGCAGGGAGCCCACAAGATGAATGAGCCTGCAAATGCAGCATTAAAAAGTCATAAACGGGGGATACCTTCCGGGTCCAGGGGCCACTCTGTGAGGACGAGCCCTTATTTTTTCTGCTGACTAATGATTGGAAGGGAGCAGGTGGTCCAACAGAGCAGAAGGGCCTCAGCTATTTGTCCTGTCACTCCCGGGCTGCCAAAACGGACGCACAGTCTCTATGCCAACAGTCAAGTGCTGTCTGTCTCTGCGTCCAACTGGTGAATGCCAATTTGAAACCTTCAACTTGATTGACAGTGAGTAGCCCCGAGCTCCTCGAGTTTGTAGCAGAAGACTCACAAAGTAGAGACAGACACTTAGAAGAAACTTGGAAGAACTGCTGAAGTCCAGCAGATGATGTTATCCATATGGAAGGCGTGGTTTGGTTTGAGGCTTCTCTTCGCCCCTGAGTCCCGCGTCAGCACTGACTCATTGGTTTCACGACACAGAGCTGACATTTTGATTGGCCCAAAGATCACTTTTGGGGCAGGGTGTTGGCTCCTGGTCGGACTGGGGAGCGAGTGGATGGGCGCCCAGTGAGTGCTGATGCATTCGCAGGCCACATTTGGCCTCTCATTTGACAGCATGTGATTGCGTCCGCTGAGGCACAAAGGCATTCTTTCATCGAACAGCTCTGCCTCGAATCGTTCTACCGCACACATAACACCTGCTACTGAACATAGTCTTTGTTCAAATGTCCCGCACCGCCATGTTTATTTATTCTGCGCGAATAGGAGGAAATATTGAACCTCCAAGCTATTGAGCAGCACGATAATGAAAAGGAGATCTAACAATATTTACACAACCTACACGTTCCTGCATGGTTCCAAATGAGCATCTGCTGGCTGGATAACTTTATTTTAAGCGCTCAGAATCCCTGGGAGCTATTGGCTCGTTCAGCGATTAAATTAAAGGCGGGTAGTTAAGTTAAATGTTGGAGAGCCAAAAATATCTGCCACATTTGAGCGTATAAGCTTAGTGGAGCTCTGCAGTATTGTACAGCCTTTCTACCAGGTGGAGGGGGTCGGATATCTCGACGGAGCACCAGCACCCCTCCCACACACACACACACACACACACCGACACCATCCACAGCCTGAGCTTCCAGCAAACCCCCGTGACGCCTCTGGCTAATTCCACTCAAGCCCGCCGGGCAGTCCAGCATCCTCCAATAAATTAGCCTTGCTGCTCCCCCGCCGAGACACAGGCCCTGGCAGTCTGGCCGGTGCCCAAAGTCACTCACTTGTGCACACACACTCTCACTGCAACCCAAGCTCTTCTCTGTGACGGTACACTGTGGATTCTTGGGTATGTGCGTAATTATGATTGCATGTTACGTTTGCAATAGTTGTGGATAGAGTTGAAATCTGTTTTCCATTTTGTCAGGATCATTTGGAAAATTTTGGTAATTCCAGTGACTCAATAGATGTACTTTATCTCTTTCAGTTTTCTCTTCAGCGGATGGGTCCGTGTTCAGACAGCATCAAAAGCTATGTACCTTTCCCTCCCAGGCCACAGCTGTTTCTGTGAATAAGATTGTGTTTTTGCCCTTGTCAAAAGGGGTTATCGGAAAGATCATCATAATACCTCTCTCTGACCTCTCATGACAAAATCTATTTCCTGTATCAAAAGAAACCCCATTCCGTCTCTCTACGGTGTCTGGGTGAGACGTATCTCAGCATCTGTCAGATAGTGATTGGGATTCTGGGTCATATCTCTCACCGCGTCTTCCCGTCTCCATTTCCTCTATCGGCACGGTTTTGCTTCCTTCCTATCCGCAGCATCTGCCTCTTGTCTCAAGTTTGAATCGAGCCCGTGTCCCTGTCTGACATCTCTCTGCCTCTCTCCTCCCTTTCCTCAGTCCTGTTCAGCCTGCTGACGGCGGGTGCCCAGACAGAGATGAAGAAGGTCGTCGGGGACAATGCCACCTTGCCATGCCACCATCAGTTCCCGTCGTCCGGCTCTCTCGACATCGAGTGGCTTCTGCAGAAACCAAACTCCAAACAGAGAGTGGTGAGTTGTGTTAACACATTCCCTCTTAAAGAGTCTCTCGGAAATTGTAAGTTCACTGTATCACGACTATGATAAAAAAAAATAAAAAAAAAAGACTTGTTAAAGTACTGCAAACTAAAAATGCATCTTTAACCGGTCATTACCAACAGTAGCAGCCTGGTTTCTGTCTTCTTCAGGAGTAAAATGTGCAACTGTTTATATGCTAGCGGCACAACATAAGCGTGAGAACAACTTCACCTGAAACACAGAGGTATGGTTTTCATTCCTTTCCATCTAATTGTCTCCTCAGTAGCCTAACAGTCACCGGAAGAACAGAAACATTTCAAGCTAGCTAGAAACTGCTATCTTAAGCTAGCGTAACTGCACTGTTTCTCCTTTAAACTACTTCAGCAGAGTCTCAGGTTCTCTTGAGATTTTTACTGGACACTGCCTGACCAGCACTCAACTGATGTCAGACACACATTCATTTAAGCTCTCGGGGACGCGCGATGTTTGCGAAGCGTTAGCTCGTGGGACAGAGACAGTCTACGCTGCATATCTGTCACTCTGAAGTGTTCCTGCTTTCTTTGCAAGTTGTGACACTTGTTTTCGCAAAACCTTCACTTCAAGATTGAGTTACAGCCAAGCATATTGAGCATCTGTTTTGTATTTTCTGCCTTTCAAATTGTTTACCCGTAAATTAAAGGAAAAAATGGAAAACAGTTTTATGTCGAGCTATTTCATAAGCAAAATGAGGCCTATCCAAATGCATGATTTACGTTGTTAGAGTTAGGAGTGTTCTGCTATACTCTGAAATAATTTGGAAGTGAGAGACTAAGCCAGACACAAACACCGGAGAAATGGAGTTAAGGCATTTAAAAAAACATTTGGTTATGAGGGTTAGCTGCAACCTAAGCTAGCTACTAGCTGGCAGCTGTAACCAACATGACAGATATTTAAGCAGTTTTACCTTTTTCAGCTTGATGTAAGGGTAACATGGAACTGTATTTGAGTTTTCTTTGTTCCGTGGCCACCCGATAGCTAGAAACTACACCATCCAACATTAAATCTGTTGATGGCAGATAACTCTAGACTTTGTGATATCTCCCAGCCTTGAAAAGCAGCACCACTGTTCCGTCCTGAGCAAAGCATCACCTGGCTTAAAAAAAAAAAGACTTGAACTCGGTTTTGAGTTTCAAACCCTCTGATGACGTTTCGGTATCGTTTCACTGTTTCTGAATGATCGGCTTTCTTCGCCCAAATTGAACAGAGTATCTGATAACAGACAGAGCGTAAAATTTCACCAGCCTCCTGTTGGAAGAAAGAGATTTCCCCTCTCTTTGGAAGTCGTTAGCTCATTCACTGATGTGTTGGTTAGCACGGGGGAAGCGTCGCACTGATAGAAGAGAAAGGGAGCATGTGCAGCGGAAACAGAGGGGCCAGGAATGAAAGAAAGGGGGAAAACAAGTGTCTTACGCTTTGATGGTTCGGAGAGGGGCTGCCACATTGCGATGAATATTTAACGGGAAGATAACATTGAAGACGCCATTAATTAAAATCAAACGTCTGAAAATTTGATTAGGAGAGAGACTGCGCCTGTAGCCGAATGAATAAATCATTCTTTTGTTCTGCTGGAAGGCCATGTTGAGAGGGAAAGAGCATCTTGTCAACATTTAGCCTCTGTTAGCACATGTACAGACTACATGTGTTAAGGACACACGGGGGCTGCCGACAGGGCACAAGATTTGCGCTCTATGAATCTCGCCAAAGTTTAGATACATTTCTTAAGATGAAAACGTAAAAGCCTGGCCCATCCTGGTATTCACTGTGCTCACCTGACGCTATGAGTTACAGAAAGCCATGCGTGTTACCATAGCGACAACTGTGCAACAATGCAAAACAATAAAAATAAGCTGCTTAAAGCCGTAAAATTTCCCACAAATTATCGTTCTTTATTAGAAAATATACCAGCAGCAGTGTGATAATAGGGCTCACTGTATGCTGTTGATTCTCAATGAAAGAAAATGCTAAATTGCCAGCCTCCCAGCACACAATTTTGAACTATTTTAGTGCCATTTGTTATCAGGACAATTGTGAGCGACTGAGCTGACTAATGTTCATTAATAATAGAGTGAGATAGTGGAGAGTGTCTTCACAATGGCAAATATGATGATGTCTGTAATTTTCTCTATTTCATCTTCTTCTGTATGTTACTATTCAGATATGATTCATTAATGTTATATATTATGGAGGACGGTTTGAAAACTAAGCCTGAGGACAGAGGCTGTTGTATGCTGTACAGATCGTAAAGCCCCTCGAAGCAAATTGTTATTTGGGATTCTGGGCAACATGAATAAAACTTGCACTGCCCCGACTTAATCTGATCCAGTAATCCTTAACAGTCGCTTCTTGATCAGAAGATAGGTGAATAGCGGTCATATATTATTTTCTTTTATTTTTATCTTATGGTATAAGGTTTTGAAAGGAAGATACATAAATAAACAATCTAATATTTCTCTCTTGGCAGAGTTCAGGTGCTGTTGCACTCGATGCTAAATGTTTTTTTTTTATTGTACATCTGAAAGTATCCTTGCAAGTCAGCAAAACCAAAACAAACATTTTTTTACGTAGCAAGAAAAATAACCTGATCGAATGTTTCATCCAGTAACTATTTATAATTCATACAGCCAGAGAAGGCAGGTACACTCCATATGTGTGTGCAGTATTTAGAGTAAACAAACAGACAGGCTCTGGCCATTTTAATAAATTCTTCTTAAATTCCTCACGCTCACCGGTTAAGAGTACAGCCAGACATAACCAGCGGCACGCATACACATGCACACCCAGTGTAGTGTATACTCGTGTCTACGTGAGTAATAAATGCCCAGAGTTCACGACAGCAGCAGGAGTGTGTCCAGAGGCAGATGCTTTTTAAAATATGCTCCACTATGTGTAGGTGCCACGGCCGCGTCGCTCTCCGCCCGTAGCTGTGGCACAGTAATGTATGTCTGTTTGCATTCGTAGTACGTTTGAACCTTACATGTTTGCGTGGACACTAGCTTGTGTGTGTAGGTCTGTGCACGTGTGTGCGCGTGTAAATGGCCAGTCGTCACCTGTGATCACAGCAGGTGCCCCTGTTTCTTAGGCACTGATGCGCTGTGGCACCAGCATTTAGCAGTCCCCATCTGCGGGCTCTCACTTGCCCTGAGTAATAGGCCACTGTGACAGCTGTGTTTGTTTGTGTTTGTGTATGTGGATGGAGGAAGAGAGAGGAAGAGAAAGAGGCAAAGAGAAACAAGGAGAGGATAGAAATAAGCAAAGACATGAATGGGCAGGGAAGTGAGAATGAAAGCTTTCCGGTGCAGGTTTGCAGATGGTGGATGTCTACAGTGAACATTCCAAATCACCAGATTCATACTTTGAAGAACAGTCTTTGCAAACATCAACGAACCCTGTGCTGAAAATAAAAGGAAAAAGTAAAATAGATTGTGTCAGTAGCAAATTGTAATTTACTTTTGATAAAGATACACTTCACATTTACATTTGTTTTTCTTTCTGGTGCTACACTTTATATATTATGTCATAAAGACAAATTCAAAAGTTCTCTGATAAACAAATTATAAAGAAAAAAATGATATGTAGACAAAAAAGGCTTACTGTACCTATACAAATATGTATCTGAATTAAAATATGCAGGCCTATATGCCTACATTCTTTCACTTTATGCATATTCATGTATACATTAAAACATATGCCTACACGTACACATCTTCACTGCAATTAACAGTCTGCTTTTCTCCCATAGTAACATATCAATTCATAGTGTTCATGTACCTCAGACCACATTTGGTCATTTTATTGACATTACCAGGTGTGTTTTTTTTACTTTTCTGAAAATGACTAATGCCTTGCGACTGATTTAAAAGGTAACTTCACCATCCTTACACATTAAAGTGTGTTCACAGGTCTTCAGTAGTAGATTTATGAATAATAGTGCAAATATCCCCCTGTGATTTCTTTCAGTGACTAATTTGCATTGTGGGTAATGTAGGCAGTTTGAAGAGCAGTCCACTTGTCTTGCATTACATTCCAATACCACTGCGGACATTTTTAAAACAAATGATCAAAAGCAATATATTCCTCCTCCTCAAAACCTGGTGCCTACAGTACCCACAATGCAACTTAGCCACTCGGTGACATCACTTCCATGTGTAAAGTTGGTTATCCTTGACCCAGGCCATGTAATTCTCTCTTTTCTATCAACACACTGAGTCAGTGCGTATGTAAAATGTAAAATGACTAGAATGTATGTATTATTCATTCATTAATCATCATCCATGCGTCACGACGCTGTCCGGTTAATATATACACATGCTAATTTTTTGATAGAGCAAGCACTATACGCTGACAGCAGCATAATGCACAAAAGAGTTATGGCTGTTTATTCTTAACAGGCCATGCTACAAAAAGTTGGGCATCACACCATAAAACCAAAGAAGAACCTTTGTGGCTTGTGATTGGGTGAAACTAAAGTCATTTACAGGAAGGTTTGCTTAAATGTTCATTGAAATCTGTTAAAGGGTACCTCCACTAATTTTTTTATTTTCACATCAAATTGTGTTTACATGTCTTAGGGAGCACTACTGCATGTCAAAAAAGTAGTATAAATGCTTTTGTGGCTCAAGAGGACACTGCGCGTCATCTGATAAATATTCTACAGTGATGTCACTCGTTGGTTAAAGTTGCATTGTGGGTAATGTAGGCTCATGTTTTAAAAGGGAAAGACAGTGTGTGGAAAAACAAATTTGTCAAACAACAATTTGAAAGAGAATGTCTCTGCCTCTGCTGTATTGATTTTGATTTGTTGATTTGTTTTTAAACTGTCCATAATGAGCTGCTTTCAAAACCCATCGCTTACATTACCCACATGCCACTGAAATCAGCGAGAGTGTCCATTTAAAAAATGTTTTAGATTTTCTGCTAAATAAAAAGGGAGAAAGAAATCGAAAAACAGAACACATTTCTTGTTTCACTTAATTTGGACAATGTCAGGTGTAAGACATTTGTTTAGCTGTCTCATCTTCGCATCAGTTCCACTGTGGATACTTTAATCTTTTATCTCAAGCACAACAATAGATTTTTATTTGGTCAATTTGACGGCTTCTATCGTACAAAGAGCAGACGGAGATAACAGCGCCCACAGATAATCAGCTGAATGAACACTGGCGCAATACTGACAATCCAGCAAATGCATTCATTTGTAAAATATTATTTCCCAAGCGTTAATTAAAAAGCGATTGTTAACAATGTCACCCGCAAGTGCTGGTATTCTGTTTTTCTCAAGCCTGTGGGCCCAGAGAGGGCCTGTGTGGACATGTTTGGGCTTTACATTCGCCATCTGAAGAGTTATGTCATTTGAAATGTTAATGGCAGGCTACCAGTGGAATATATCAAGGGTATTACTGCTGGGAAATGGAAATGAAGTTAATCAAATGTGCTGTTGAGTGATATAAAAGCCCTATTTTGGGGATTGGTTGCATTTATTAGATAAATACTGACATCAGCAGCAACTAAAATGTTTGTTTACACTGCCAGGATGTAGGCAAGTTAAAGGAACGATGCAACATAAAATCAAAAATACATATTCCTCCTCTTATTCCTCTCATCTGTAGTGCTATTTATCCATATATTTTGTTTTGTCATCAGTTGCAGAGTTTGGGAGATATCGGCAAATAATCAGCAGACCTTGTTGTGAGCACCAGGAACTGTTTTCTTTTGCTTTTGAGTTTTCCAAATGTATTTACTTTAGGCCTAGAGCACCACGAGCTGAGTTCCATCTAGTTCCATTATATTCAAGAGAAGGCAAACTCTCTGTGGCCGATGTCTCCGAAATGCAACAACTCACTCCAAAAACAATTTGGATGGATGAATAGCACTACAGGTAAGAGGTCCCTTCCTTTAAGGGGTAGCTGGACAACTGTGATTTCTCGCCCTATGTGCTATAGAAGGAGGCATCACACAAGAGAGTTTGGTATTTAGAATTTGGTCTCAAAAACACTACAGATGTTACAAATGTTAAGATAAACCTCTGATCTTCTTCTCTTCAATATATCTAGATCATTACCTTCTTCGGGGGCCAGGTGTACACCAATGAGGCGACGGGCAGCGAGGCCAGCCGCCTGTCCTTTGCAGGGGAGTACCTGGGCGGAGACGCCTCCCTGCTGATCAGTGACCTGCTGCTGACCGACTCTGGAGAATACTACTGTAAGGTCAAGACTGGGGGAAAGTACCACTGGAGCCAGGTCAACCTTATTGTGTTGGGTGAGTGTTGTCAGACACATTGTACTACACACAAACACACACACACTCTCTCACATACACACACACTCACACACACACACCGGGTTGTATGTCTGCCATCAAGTTATGAAAAGACCCAGACCTATTTGTACATACGTACGCGCACAGTCTCTCACACGCACAGACCTAATCACTGGATCATTAGCCTGGCACATTTCCTCCGTCATGCTGACTGATCTAATGATTCAATTTGATTCAGACAGTGTGATTTGATTTCGCTCATGCTGTTTGGGTTCGTTCGGATTGGTTCTGTTGATGAGGTGAGACCAGAAACATAGGACTGGGTCTGGAAGAGCATAGGCACTGATTGATTATGCTAGCGCCAGAGTTACATCGTCGGCCATCAAGTTCAATTCTTTATGTTGCGTGTAGCACAGGCTAGTTCATCTGTGTCCTCTGTGAGATCAGCAAGAAAACAGACATTGAGGGACATTCTGTAATGAAATTTAGAAGCTGAAAATGACATTGAAAAAAGGCTGCTGTCATCAATCTAACTCCTGGTAAGCTACTTAGGAAAATTATTTGTGCAAGTCACGTCTTATGTCTTGCAACTATAGAAAAGCCTGTTTTGGCCTCAGAAGCCACAGCAAAGTCGTAATTGGACGCTTTATCCCTTTTTGTTTCCTTTTCTTTTTGTTTTTCCTCATTCGCCCCAAAATACAGATGGTTATAAATGGCTTAGCAACTAGCTGAGTGGTAATATGTGTCTCCGTCTGCATATCTCAAACAGCAAAAAACAACTCTGAAGGACAGACGGCGAAAAGGGGGAGCGGCTGCAACACAAAAGCAAGCCACAAAGTCCGGCGGGAGGAGCGAGATCGTTCTCAATGTCAGAAAAGCAGGCGATTTATTAAAACATCATGGGAGATTAGTTCAACCCGCGGTTATTGGTTTTCTAATGGAACAGTCTGTTAATCCTCTCGCTCTCACTCTCCTCTCTCTTCCATAAAGACATTTCAGTGAGTTAGTGCCTCGATTTTTACAAATTGCCCTCAGCTTTGCGGTGACACTTTCGATTTTGAGAGAGACGAACATTTGCATTTTTTCCTCTCGCTCCCCACGTTAAGATAATAGCTTGGCAGCCGGGCTTGGTAGCTGGCTTGGCATGAGACAGCGTTCGAGTGTATGCGTTTGTGAGCGCGCCAGGGTTTATGCGGGCCTCCAGTGGTTGTGTATGTGTTTATGTGCGAGCTTGCACGGTAATGCCTGGATGCCCGCACTGTTCTTGACGCAGAGGATTTGCATGTGCAGATTCTCGACTATGTGTGTTTCGCTGTGCACTTGTTGGGTTTTCATTTTTGTGTGCGTGCGTTTGGGCAAATACAGGTGTGTTTGTACGTGTGTGTGTCTGAGGTGGTGCGTGCCAAATGCTCCCGCTGTAGCGAGGCAAGCAGACGGACGGAGAAGAGAAGAGCTAGACGAACAAAGGGAGAGATACACTTAAGCTATTCTGCTTTATGTAGCGGCTATCACTTACTCGCCACATTTTAGCTCGACAGAGTTCCTTCCACTGCAACTTTGCTGACAAGCAGCAAAGCCGAATAGAAAAAAGTGGAGAGTATGACAGTGTTAAAAAATAAAAAAGATACAAAGAAGATGTTTAAATTTAGTTCACCACTGATCTAAAAATATGAGAGGGAGAAAGTAGTGTGCTGTTTCCCTGCTCGTGTAGCTCTGCAGTGCCTCTCGGCACGCATCTAAACAGAGCAGCTGTACAGGGCTCAGCAGGCAACTGCTATACTGTACTGTGCCTGCAGCTACTGGACTATGACCAAACCTTTGACCTGTGGAGAACATATTACCACGAGCGATCACAGCCGCCAGCTTTGGGGTCACATTGATCCATTCCCTATGGGACAGTTTGTTTGTTTTCTCCCTGTGTGTGTTTCATCAGCCCTGTGCTACATTCACCTTATTAAAAAAGATGTAAATGACACCAGTTGTGGATATAGATAGAGAGCTTCAAATAAAGTTTATAACACATGCCTGACTTTTCAAATTTATGCAGCCTAACAAACCATTTGTGTTATTATAACCTCAGTTTTTACGCCTTTGCTCTCCATTTTATGCAGTGTTGTGTTCTGAGGTGATATGCGCTGTGTTTTGGGCTGTTCCACTTGGTTTTACGTTATGGAATAACTCAGGCTTTAGTGCATTTTCTATTTAAAGAGAACGTCTATTGCAGAATATAATTCAGCTCACTCTAGACACTTCGAGAATATATCACCACTATCCGATCCATCAACTATAAATGGAAGAGGAATTTTATGAACTCATAGAATATTTGTTTGAGCTTTTAAGCTTTTATTTTATAATAGCAATAACAGTACAGAATTATTAAATGTCTCTATATTTCATTATACAGGCCACAGTTTGAGTACCATATTCATTGCCTATGGAAAAACTACAAAAAAAAATCAAAACGTCATGTAATGTAGGATGTTATTTTTGTTTACAATGTATTTGCATCTGTTTTACCCCACACTTAAATCTAAACACACAGTACACATTACTGATACAGACATTAGACCTGTACAATATTTACTGTTCAGTCTTTCTATCACTTTGCTGTTATTACAATACAACAGGTAGAAAGCGTTATATAACTAAAAGTATATTTGCACCCGTGTGTTAACGAACAAAGGTTTCCTATCCGTCCTTTCTATTAATATCTGTCTGATGTCTCCCATGTGTTGCTGCAGTCAAACCCTCCAAACCGAGGTGCTGGATGGACGGCAAACTCCTGGAGGGCAGCGATGTCAAGCTCAGCTGCAAGTCCAGCGATGGTTCTGAGCCCATCAACTACAAGTGGGAGCGAGTGCTGGACAAAGGCAAGAGCCTGGGCAAACTGCCAAACCTGGCACTGATAGGTAAGGAAGATAATTGGCACTACGCTGACATGCTGACTCATCATTCAAGCCCTCTGCAGAGGAATGCTACGAAGATTCATTTTCATATTAGTGATTTTTATAGGTTGCATTTATCCAAGGAAGTGCTGAGCACACTGACTCTCCTTCACCTCCTCCCGGCTTCATGCATTCATACATTTGCAGACAGTGACCACAGCAACGATGCTCTCAAAGTGTCTGATACACCAGATTAATTAACAGTTACAATGCTTTACTAAAGGCCGCTTAAATAGGCTCAGATTGTCCCAATTAGGCCACTAATTCTGCACGCTTTCTTATCTTCAGACCAGTACCAGTGCTACCATCTACTGCTAAAGACCACATTATGCATGCTACATTTTTTTTCCCTGGAATTCAAACAGAACCCAGTCCTGTGATTTCTAGTTGTACTCTGTTGGGAGGAGTTATATAAACACAGGGACCCGGGCTGATTTTGTGATCTGACGAAGATGTCTGTGACATTGAAATGTCAGCCTGGCTCAGGTGACTTATACATGCATGCATGAAGTCGGTGTGAACAGAGTGTTGTCTTGGATTGTGTGTAAAGTGGAGAGAATCAAATGTAATACACAGGACTGGACTGGCAGCTCCCACTACATTCTGTACCAAATGAAACATTGGCTTGGTAGTCAGCCCGAGGCGCACTTCATTCACATGGTGTGGATCCTGGCATTCCTCTTGGATCATAACCAGGCGAATCTGCCTCAAAATAACGACAGAGACAGTTTATAGCAGAGAAGCTAATGGTAGGGCAATTCTCCCGACTGTGTATTCTCTAAACCGGCACAAACACCCACGGGTGCCAACCTCTCTGTGTCAGTTTTCCCTCCAGTGCTCGACTGGCATCCGCGATGACACTTGCGCAGACAAAAACCTTCAAATTAATGACCTCCACCAAACAACACCTGTTCGGTCTAATTAGTTTTCATTGGACGATAACACACAGCGTCAGCAGCCATTATTTATGGGTCTGGTGACAGGTAATATCACATGGTTGTCATTGGTTGAGATGACTAAATATCCCATGGGGCTGCGGGGCTCCATCGCTCTCTGAGACACGCTCCTGCTACTCTCCCCAAGTCCTCCTCAGTGTGATCTTAAATAAACACTCCATCAATGTCTCGCCCTCCATCCTGCTCTTCCTCCTATCTCTCTGTGCGTGTCTCTCTCTCTCCATAATATACATTTCAGTTGTGTCTCCTGTCCTGCAGACGTAATTGACTTGAGGGCAAAACAATATACAGCAGACACTTGCACACAAATAGCTAACCGCTGTTTTGTTTCCCCAGATCTCAAGAACCCAGAGATCGTGACCCTGAGGAATCTCACCATGGACAGCACAGGGGTCTACAGGTGCACGGCGAGCAATGACGTGGGAGAGGAGAACTGCACCATTGAGGTCACAATGCAGCGTGAGTTTTTGGGTGGCGAGGGAAAGGCGACCTCGCAGCGCTCACCTCACACTAAACTGCCACTCTGATTGATGGTTATTGTTTCACACTGCAGCTGGAAATACATTTATTCCCCTCCCTGACTTCCCACCCGCCTCCCCACTCTCCACGCCCCCGGTGCTCAACACTACAGGGACTGCACTAAACTTAAACTTGGTGGCTACTGGTCGACACCTCTGCCCCATCCTTTATGTTTCACTGTCAAGCTAATACATTTCCTGAGAGGCCCATAGCAGTAGGGGTCATGTGTGCCGAGAATGACACATATAGCAGCTCAGCAGTTTGGTGTGAAATTGAATTTGGAGCTCCATGGCACGACTTTAGGCGGTGCAGAAGTATGTCCAGTGAACGAGCGTGGATCTTAAGTAGTTGTGGAATTTGAGATTAAGAAATGAAAACTGTGAATAATACCTGACAGTAAGTGACTCCAGCTCTCATCACTCATTACTCCCTCCTTTTTTACTTCCACAGATGTGAGGGATGTAGGTATGGTGGCAGGTGCCGTGGTGGGAATATCCCTGGGTGTCCTCATTGTCATATTAATCATCTGGCTCGTCTTCCGTAAGAAAGAGAAGAAGAAGTACGAGGAGGAGGAGACTCCGAATGAGATCAGGTTTGCTCATCTTCTCTTTCTTCTTTTCTTTTCTTTCTCTAAATGCTACAGTTGTGTGGACATGTGGGGTAATGAGGGCAGATAGTCGCGTGCGTTCTTTCATTTCTGTATCTCTGTGGGGCTGTTGCTTTGTTAGCATAGCTGCACTTTTAATGAGTTCAAACCTGTTGCAGTCTTGTAGAAACCACCTGCCACTACACTTGTTCTGCAGATAAACACAGGCGCAGCTCTAAGCAGGAACCTAATGTCTTATTGTATAATTACATGCATCTGAACAATGTGATATCCGCCTTATCATGTTTCTGATTATTTTTGACTCAGAAGGGAAATTTACATAAGCCATGTATTATAATCTGATGCATTAGGCTATCTCACGCTAATACATTGTGTCTCCGGTAACAGAGACAGAGGCATGTGGGGTACAATGTGAAAGGAAAAAGATGTCTTGCAACAATGTAAATATAGGTTGGGCCACCTGGGGCCGTGGGCAGCGCACCTGGAGACGTGGGTGCTGCAGCATCCATACATCCCAGAAGTATGGTCTTCGTAGGAGATGATATACATACATACTGTATGCAAAGTTAGCAGATGAGTCATAATAAAATAATCTTGCTTTTGTACGCGAAGGTTTCGAGATTCGCGGTGTATTTATAGTACCCAAGGGTGAATTTGTTGTCCAGATGGGGGATTTAGCACCCGTGGGCTAAAAACAAGACATCACAGCGGCACAGACTCAAAGAATACCAAAAGAAAATACATTGCAGCAAGTAAGATCATAGCATCATGAATATTCTGAAAGTTTAAGAACTCATAAGGTCATAAAAAAGTGCTTCTACACACACACAGTCACTGAAAACCTTAAAATGTCATACATAGGTAAAGTCAGTGACGTAATGTAACTAGATACATTTACTCCGACAGTCCACTTGGACTGGACTGAAGTTTCAAATTTGAGTATTTACAATTTCTGCTACTGTATATCTCCACTCCACTACATTTGGGAAAGCAAATATTGTACTTTCTACTCACTAAATTGAATTGATGAATTTAGTTTGTTGTTACTTATTAGATTTCATGCTGCATCAGAGACAAAGTTTAAATGAGCTTTTTACTTTACTATCAGATCCAATAATCAGCCGGGCGGGAAATCAGTCGACCCATTGTATACATAATATATATATATATATATAAATATATGTATGATTTACCTGTACTTTTTGATACTTAAGTATATTTCTTGCTAGTCAATTACTTTTGATAGTTAAATACATGTATTATCAGATACTTTAAGGCTTTTACTCAAGTACTATTTGTATGGGTGACTTTCACTTTTACCAAAGTAATATTTTAACATGATATCTTTACTTTTACTCAACTATGACTATCGTGTACTTTCGACAACACTGGGTCATAATCATGTATAATCTTACCCTTGTCTAGTAGCGCAGCAGCTGCAGGTACAAAAGGTACATCTTTGTAGGTCCTTTAAGTATTGTACAGCATATGAGCCCAGTTTGAACATTAGACATACATTTGTAAAAATAAAAAGGTTTACGTTATCGTAATTATATTACAAGAATTAAATGTGCCATGCCTACACCTACTGTAACTGTAAATATCTGTGGTTCCATGCAACAGTGCTTTCTGACTCTGCTTAGCAATTGCTCAACAATACTATATAGCAAATAACAGTTTGTAAATGATAGATAGAATGACAGAAAATAAATAATAGATAAAAGACATGAAATGAATCACGTAAGCTGATTTTATTGTACGTCTGATTTACAGCAGCTGCCGCTCAGCTGAACATGGGCTGGTTTGGAGCTCCAGCACTGATTTTAACACACGGCGGTGCATGTGTGTGCGCGTGTGTGTGTGTGTGTGTGTGCGCGTGTGTGTGTGTGTGTGTTACAGTAATAAACACCAGTTCAACTGAAACCACTCTAAACCACAGGTACAGCAGTCAAGTCAAATGCTAGGTGACACAGCCAGCATCCTGTGCGCTTGGATGTGTTTGCTCTCTGCCTCTGAGCCTGCCTATGCATGTGTCTAAAAATAAAAACAACTACAAGGTCAAGTGTTCATCGATTATCTTTTAAGAGCCTCCTTTTTTCACCTGTGTGTGTGTGTGTGTGTGTGTGTGTGTGTGGCATCAGAGCAGAGGGACCACACTGTTTATTCACTCGCTCTGAAGCCTGCAGAATGCATCGGAGGACCCCGCGGACCGTTAATGACACTAGTAGAGAAGCTACAGCGTTTTTTTGTGACAGACTGGAGTCGGTGTAGGTGCATATCTACCGATGTAAGGATAAATAATGTAGCGTGGTTGAGGGGCAGCTTCAAGTAAATAATGTAGATGCGATGAAGTGTTTTCTGTTTTTATGCCATGTTAAGAGTCTGAGCCGCTCCACTAATGTGCTCGAGCAGGCCACGGCAGCTTTCGTGACGCAAGTCTCTTGGGAATGGATTTAGAAGCAACATCACTGCTGTTTCGAATTTTATTTTTCTTCCAAGAATTATAGAAGTTTCTGCGGTGTGTATGAGAAGGCGGCCATGAGATGTTTTCTATTGCTGACTTTCTGCAGAGAATCATCAGCCTGATATCAAATGGCTGATATTACCTAGTGACTTCACAACCTGCGCACCCTGGTGACCTGGTGACTCGGGGACGTCATTTATAACTGCAAAGATCCAACGCAATTTCAACATCTACAATCACAGCATAAATTGCTTTGGTTTGGATGATTAATGCTACAGTCACCACCAAAGTTGTTTTTGCTGTGCAATTTCTTTTCTTTTGGGCTGTTTTGTAAAAAATGTTATCCTCCTTCGGTCCTGAAAGTTTTCATTGTGTTCTCAGCAAAAACTTTTTATTTTCCTTCAACAATTGTATCTGGGGAACGAGTGATTTCAGCAGATTTCATTATTCCATGCAAATGTGATTCACAAACTCAGGGGCTGGGGGGAATCTCATGAATTACATGAGATCCCCTCATAACGCTACTCCCCTGTGAATAGCGTCTTAGAATAAGTGTGGATATGTGTGTGCATGTGTG
>OMLP01045606.1:0-20725 GCA_900302685.1 Spondyliosoma cantharus
TCCTCCCATGTAAAGATAGGTTTGAGGTTTACAGACGGGTTACAGAGAACTATTAAATATTCAAAGAGAATGGCAGCAACTTGAGCCCAAAAGGAACACAAGTTAGAGCGTCCCCACATCATATGCATGGAAGAACCAACTGAGTGCCCTGAGCTCATTAAATTGATGTCTGGCTTTTTAGCTACAATTTTAGACCCTCTAAGGATCGCCTCTTTACCCTTGCAATCACACATTACTGCTGATTATTTCACACAGTTCTGTGTGCAGCAGCAACCAGAGGTGATGGTCTGTGTCAATCACCTGGATGTCGGGCTCTCCTTTATCATTCCTTCAGCTAGTCCAAGTATTCTCTGATGGGTCATTTGACTGTGGTTCTCAAGGGATTCCATTTCAATATGCAATATTTCTTGCAGTGCACTGTGTAACTTCTGTGAGAGGGTAGGATCACAGCGTTACATACACGTTTACTCCAACACATAACATTGTTATGATGTAATGAGTTCTGATTACAGTTAGCACCTACATTTCATCTGACAAATTGTTATAGACCTTGGAGGCGCCGAATCACACAAAATGCCAATTTTCTAAATAATGTTGCTTTCAAGTTTTGATCTACTTACAGAACTCTCAGAGCAGATTATGTCTGACACTAAAATGACACCGAGTAAACACCATGCATAAATCTGTGTCTTCATAGATACATTCATGCAAACATACTGCTCCTGGCAGATTGACAGGAGCAGTAGGAGGATGTAAACACTGTAGGCACGCAGAGTGTGGGTGTTCTCCTGGATCTAACACACATGCCATATAACTGTGATGCCTTTGGTTGGATTCTAGCTGAGGATATTCAAACAGCTCCTCTCTTTCACATTAGCCTGCTTACTCTAACAATGATAAGCATGCCGAAAATATGCCTAAGGGATTAAAAGTGTCAGAAGCGGCGATGTTCCGCATTTTCAGTGAATGCGGCCTATTACATCTCCTCTCGCCGGGTTTAGCTTCTGGCACCCTGAGGTCTAACGTTAGCCAGCTAATGGGACAGCTAACATTAGCTGCGTGACGAAATGATCAGCCTGTAACTGTCTAACAGCAGCCAAACTCTGTAAACCACCTTGAGACCGGATTACCTGTCATCAAGCTGGCCTCAGTTTGTCTCCGTGTCTGTGTTAAATTGGTCGTGTTCTTGTCTTCGTTAACACAAAATTAAACTGGTGAGCCATGCTGAAATAATAATCAACCCTCATACGTCATCAGTTGTCATCAACGGCCTCAGTTTAAACAGTCATGACCGAACATTTCCAATACGTCATCCTCAAATGTAGTGACTTGTCTTCTCTGGTATTATCACAAGGCCATTTGCTATTCATCTGATGGAGATAGAGGAGTACGGATGCTCACAATTGGTTCACGGCTGTATGCTATTAAACAAGTCATCAAATAATAAAAAGAAAGAACGCTGCGTCATTACCTGGTCACTAGCAGTGCTTCATAGGCTAACATAACGTTAGCCACCTGTGCTCCTACCCTGCCAGTCTGTACTGATATTAGAGGAGTGGTACCAAGTGCAGCAACTTCACTGCTGGACTTAAATTAAATTCCGGCTGTCAAATACTGTCAAAGGGGAGATGCAACAATGAAATACATCAAAATGCAGGACTGTAATGCACAAATCAGCAATAACCATCTCACGTTAGCTCGCTAGCTATCAGCGACCGACATTTGCAAACAAGTAGCATTATCATAATAAAAGGAGTATAAAAAAAGAGTTCTCATAACCGTCAGTTAGTCTCTTAAAAACCTCCATTTGCAGGGCCATGTAGCCCTAACACGTCACCATATTCCTACAAGAATCAGGACAACCTACCCCAAGGTGTGAATACACAAAATGGAGGGGTAGGGCTAATTGGTTGGGGCAAGGCGTGTATCGGAATTGTCCACAGCCGCACCTGTTGCTCTGCCATTCTGCTGAGGAATGTTACAGGGCTAACTTGCTCACAGTAGATCCTTTTCACACCAGACATGTTGACTTTGACAAAGCAGTACAAGCACAGGTGCGACCTATAATGTTAATAATGGCTCCATTCTATTAAGTGTTCCAGTAAGTCATGTCCATTAGGGAGCATGCACAATACCAGAGCCCTGGAACAAGCTCACCAAAGTGGATTCCAGCCATCATTTATGTGAGACATTCCATCAGTGCTTTTCCTGCTTTGGCAGGCTCCAAACGTCTGTCATGACAAGGGCAAGTTAGCATGCTAGGATTTGCTGATTAGCACTACACACAAAGCCAATGACGGTCGATGAGAATTTCATTCATTTGCAGGGAATAAACAAAACTATTTGACCAATACAAAATCAACATGATGGTGCTGACAGAAGAAATGTTAAGGCATGACAAATGTTGCATTTCTCTGTTACCATAAATGTGAGTACCAACTGTCATGGTCGTCCATTTAATATGCTCTCAGGATGTTTCACTGAAAACTGAAAATGTCAACCTCATGGTGGTGCTAGAGGAAAAGTCAGAGGATCAACAAGTCAGTGGGATTCACCGTCTGGAGACCATCGATACATGAATGGATGGTTATAGTTATAGTTATGGATAATATAAGAACATCCATGGATGGATTTTTAGTAGACAGTAGAACAGTAGAAATGTGCAGAATAAATACCTCTTCTCCTTAAAAATGTTATTATGATTGTGAAATAACTTTACAGTGTTTATCAGGTCCAAAATGATTGTTTTGTCTATCTCTGTGTAAGAATTCTGATTCTGACAGTTTGTTCCAGCTTCTAAGAAGGTCTTAGCCTATTGGTTTGTCTGACAATAGTATAATGTCATTGGTAGTGTGCTTCATCTGGTCGACAGTCTTGGTAGTTAGCGTTAGAGATGTGACACTTGCTAGCGTTAGTGACATTAGCTACAACGTTAGCTACAACAACCTGGCAACCACTTGAGGGGGTAGATGATTTGAACAAGGGGGGATTCCACGTGGCTGAATATTATAACCCCTTTAATAATACAGTATATTAGCATGTGTATATGTTGAGAATCAAATAAAAACATTACAAGAAAATCAAGATTACAATGTTAGAGCTCTACAGATGTTGTAGGTGTAGTTGCATGTTGCCTGGATATTGACAGATACAATTTGCATCCATTGTTATGCAGTAAAATCATAAACAGGAGGAACTGACACAAGTGCTTCCATAATATATACCGTATATCACATCTTCTATCTGAGTTGTTACAGCTGTAACCATGACAACCTGGGTTTAAATTAATTGGAACACACGCCACCACCTGAATTGCTTCAAGTTTATTATTTAAATGAAGCAACAGGGCCTAAAAGCTATTATTTTTCACAATGTGCTGTTCCCGACCACTTTCATCACTACTCTCCACTTCCATCAGCCTCACACCGAATCTCATTTAAATTCTGTATCCCTTAAGCGCATTGGTAACTGCATACGATTCAGCTGCAGGCAACATCCCTGTGATGTGACTATACACAGAGATCTGGGTAATAATGTCTCAGAAGTTTGTTTCATATCCTGGGAATCTGGCATGGTTGGTAATTGTATATAGAAAACAGTGTAGAATGTATCCACATACAGTGCAATTTGTATGTATTGTCAAGTCCAGTATCCAATAAAAGCATGTATTGACTATTTACAGTAACAGCCACTGGTGGCCGGCATCTATTAACCAGCATACATCAATAACGGAGCAACACAATGCAGTTTACACACATAAGCACACCACACACAGTGGTGATATAGTTGGTCATTCATTATAAAGACATCGGAGGCATTTGTGATGTTTCTGCATTAATGATGCTGCAGGCGCTTTCCAGTCATAATAAACTGCTGGGTGACACAAAGCTTCAGATTTACAGCAGATGTACAACAGCAGACATAATCCTCATAGGTTAACACTGGGTCCCGTAGTATCTCACTTTAATGCTGTAGATTCCATAGGATTTACTGGCGGTGGTGATTATCAACCAAGCTAAATCTCTTCTCTTCCATAATCACTGAATACTGGAAGCAGTGAATGAAACAAGTAATGATACAAGGTGTTTGTCTTTTATGTATTTAATAAGTTTTTTCCTGTTCACACTATGGCCGCTAATCTAGAAACATGCACTCGGGTGAGTCTGTTCTGCAGCACTCGGCAAACATGAAAACATGAGCGTTTGAGCTGTTAATGTTAGGCTTTTCTCTAATGGGAGTTTTCTCTAATGAGGGTGTCAGTATCCACTTAGGGAAGACTGCAGGGCTGTACAGCAGAACTCTTTTGATCCTCTGGTTCCAGGACTGAAAACCTGTCCCATCTCAGCTCATTACAACACACCACAGCCTGTGTGATAGTGATCGCTTCACAGAAAACACTATTCTCTCTGGTAAACGTAAATATTGATTTTGTTCAGATACTACACATAAAATATTACATAGGCGTTGCTTAATGGCTTGAAGTTCTTTGATTATGACTCAGAATAGGACTACATTTCTGGACTGAAGAAACAGAGTAAGGTCAAAATTCTCATACCTCTAATGGAAGAATTGTATTCAAGATGAGCTCAAAATGAATTTATTTTTGAACCATTTTCATTGCATCCACAGTCACACTGTGCACCTATTTAACAATTCCTTTGTATTTTTAACGCAAATTGGATCATGATTTCTTCGTTTAAAAGCCAATGTCGCACGCACTTACAACAGCTTCAAGTGATCAATTTCAATTCATAATATCCTGTCATCCAACCATTAATCAATCTTTTACTTTAAGTGGTGAGCGAGCGGCACTGAGCTCAGGATTCATGTCAGAAGAGACGCAGCTGGAGTGAAGTGGTTCATTAATTACTGCACAAAAACACACATGTATAACTTTATTCACTGATTTGTGTGGAACTGATCATATTTATGTCCTCTTGCTGCTCTGCCTGAACTCTCAATGATTTTGCAGATGAACAGATCGCTTTACGTGCTGCTTAAGTAGATGCTCACAGCGGCTCACTGTAGGGCCTGTGTCCTTCGTTAGCATTCATGACCCAGGCAGTAAGCTGGTCAGCTTGACATGCTAATGTTTGAAGAATACAAAACACACCCTTGAGTAGTTTTACTTTTTCTACAGTTTTCTTACAGTTGCTAAGCTGTGACTGGACAGGTGATGTTTGGGAGAGGGATTTAGCGAATGTGAATCAGTTATCTTTAAACTCTCCATCTGCACGTCAGTTTTACAGATTTGCAGTTTTATAACCTTGACTGTAACTTTAAACAACACCTCTTTAGTCTGGCATCATGTAATTCTTGTTATGCACTGAATAAAACACTTTTTCTCTTTGTGCGCGAAAAACAGTACGCATACAAATATATCCTCCCGCTCTGCCTCTGTTACCTTGAAAGGTAAGCATTCAGCCGGAGTTATAAACGCAGATATCTGCATGGAAGAACTTCAACAAGTGTCTCACTTCTGTTCTCTCTTTATTCATTCTCTGCTCCATCTCTTCTATCAATGTAGTATTTCAAATCTCTCTGGATGTTTTGGCTGCAGATATGCATAATATCTCTTCCCCTGTAATGGCCTGTGAGCAGTTCATTCCTCCCACTCTTCTCTCTCTCGCTTTCTCACGACTCTCCCTTCCTCTGTGCCAACATACACAACCTAAGACAGCCTGCACACGCCTGGGGAACGAGCATTAAGTCCAGTATGTTTATTCAGCGGAGGTAGACTGCGTGACGACTAGCTCCTTCCACACAAGCTGTGTTTGACATTTAGTTAATGCACAAGAGAAAGCACAAACACAAACACACAGAGACATCTCAGTAGGCTTGTGCACACATATAAGAGACGCCCACGCACAACCATTTATAACATGTCAATGTTGGGACTGCTTTACTACAATATTTAATGAACCTTGACCAATATAAGCACCAGCTTCATGACTTGTGTGAGTAGCCATCGATCTCAGTGCTACTCAGCTTTAATGACGAGTGACAAGCTTCCACTCCAGAGACACTTAAGCAGCTTTGTCGCTCCTCCAAAAAACAGAAAATGAAGAGCTAATTAGTCAATTGGCCACTTCAGAGGAATGGGTTTGTTGTTTCTGTTATTGTTTAAAAGTTTTACAAATAAGTCAAAGTGGCTGAATATTCCACTTGATCAGTTCTTAATGAACCCACATGGAGTTTTTGGAAGTATAATTGACGACGGTATAGGCACAGTCCTGGAAAATATCAGGGCTGACAATAAATGAGCTTTCTCCAAGAACTGCGATCAAGTAAAGCTCCCAAACAGAGATAGTATACATCCAATACGTATGTGGAAAGCTAATATACAGGAACCCTAGAGCATACTTCCTCGCTAGCCAACACCGACCAGCAAATTAGAGCCGCTAGCCAACCTTAAACTCTGTATACTGTGGTAACTGTAATCCAGCACTTATCCTGAATGGGGCTTTTGATAATGTAATTTGTAAATTGCAATAATAATGCTAATAACTAAAGGTATGCTAACTCTTGGCCAACACTAGGATGGTACTGTAGGTAACTAGTTAGCCACGCGGGCTAATTTCAGTGGCTTAAGTGAGAGCGGGAGAATACAAAAATGAAACCACACTCTAGGGCTGCACAATTAAACAAAACCTATTGTTGAGTGTTCTTGTACGAAAACAACCAACACTACCAGAAGATTGTGCTGTTTAAAGCAACATTATGTAAAAATTGGCAATGTGTTCGCTGTGGTGGCCCCCGACCACTGTTGAAAATCCCAGGTCTGTAACAATTACATCATACAATGTTATGTGTTGACAACTTTTATGTTGAAGTAGACACTTATGTAACGCTGTGATCCTACCCTCTCACTTAAGTTACATAGTGCAAAAACAAGTGATGGGGGAGATGGAGTGGCTGAGACAGAGACACGATTTTGAAGCTTTTATTTTACGGTTTAAGGGATACATGATGTTGCTTTGAACGCAGTGACATTTTCACTGAAAAGGCCAAAAAAGGAGGATTGAAGTGCAGAGTTTGGGCACCCATGTAGCTCGCCTGGAATTGCCTCCATGTATGGAGGCTGACCAAGTTTCATTCCAGCCTGTGGCACTTTGCTGCATGTCTCCCCTCTTTCTCCCCCCCCCTTTCCTGTCTGACTCTATGAGCCGTCCTGTCTAAACAAAGATAAAAAATTATCTTTAAAACAAAAGGTCCTTGAAAAGACAGTTAAGATCCTTTATGGAAATGCATGTAGGACTGCATAGCCTACACAGGGAATCTGGAGTGAGGGAAGCTAACTTCAGGTTAGACAAAGACGTTCCGTATGTATTGAAGCAGGCAAACAAGTGACGTCATCAGTCACCAATGTCAGTCAGAGATATCAAACATATTTCAAACTAGAATGGCACTCAGCAGAGAGCATACCTCCGCCAAGGCCAACAGTCCCCTTCAATTCAACCAAGATTGATCCAATATCAACTATTATTTATATACTATTTGTAATCCCGCAAGGGGAAATTCTTTTTTACAAACACACACACACACACGCCACGGCGCCCAACAAGCAGTGTTAGGGGTCGGTGCCTTGCTCAAGGGCACCTCGGCAATGACCAGGATGTGAACTAGCATTCTCTAACTACTAGTCCACATCATACTTTTTTGGTCCGAGTGGGACTTGACCTTCAAGTCCCCAAGCCAAGTCCCTTCAGACTGAGCTATTGCCGTATATCACTCTAAATTTTAAACCACCATTAACTAATAACATTAATTTATGTTCACCAGATCTAGGACCTGCACAAGAAGTTCATGGGGTCTAATCTGGATCGATACTCATCCTCCATTCAAGTTTTGGGGGAATCCGTTCTATAGTTTTTGTGTAATCCTGCTAACAAACCAACCAACCAACCAACCAACCAACAAATGGAGACAGGTGAACAAATAACCTCTTTGGTACAGGCAGCAATCGGACTTTAAGAATTGAGATTAAAATCCTTGCATATCAAACACAATATGATTTTATCTGCCAATTGTCAACAAATTACCCGATAGAACTCATTGAACATTTTGGTTTGAATAGCAGAGCTACAAACATGCATTTCATTTTCTTACCTTTCTCTATAGTTGTGGCTCCCATGGATGGCTGACCCAGGCTGGCCTTCGTCTCCCATTTGCCCTCATCAGGGTGGTACATCTCCACAGAGGCCAGTGGGGTCTGCTGCTGATTCATGCCCCCGAGCACCATCACCTGCCCTCCTAACGCCACAGCTGAGGCCCCTGCTCGTGCTGTGGGAAGAGGCGGCAGCTGGCTCCACGTCTGGCTCTCTACATCCAGGACCTCGACACTGTCCAGGGGCATGCCGGTCTCGCTGCAGCCCCCCAGCACGTAGAGCAGGCCTTCGAGGTAGACGGGAGTGCAGTAGACGCGGCGCTGCGTCATAGGGGGGAACTTCTCCCAGTACAGGGACTTGACAGGACTCACCGCCATCTCCTGCACAGGCATGTCTCCAGGACCGAGAGGAGGGGACGCACCATCACACACCGCACCGGGGAGGAGGAAGAGGAGGAGCAGGAGAGGGCCAAGGCAGAGGGTGGAGTGAGGGGCGGCCAAAGGTGGAACAAGAGCAGGAGAAACAAGCAGACGCACAAGCTTGTTTCTGTCTGTTTTAGTGACCGGCTCAACCCCGTGTACCCAGAGGGAGAGACAGGGAAAGAGACAAGAGACAGTGAAAGACGAGTACAAGGAGGGGAGATGAAGAGGACAGGGATGTTAGTGAGAGAAGGAGTGGACAGGATAGGTCAATAGAAAGAGAGAGGAAATGAGGTGAGCGTCAAACTCACTCCTCAGCCAGATGTCACGACTCTCTCTCTATTCAAATGTTTTATTCATCTGGCTGTTGGTGTTTTCGAGTGGCGAGGCCATCTGCCCTTCAATCCCCTCCATTCCTTTCTCCCCGGCCCTCTCCTTTCCTTCTCTGTAGTGTGCCTGGAGGTTACTTGGTTAGAGTTTTGGCTTGGGTATATTCCTGGGAGAAAATAGAAGCTTGAAGAGGGTATCCAAGGGCTTGATGTGTAATCCCACAATAAAACCTCAAAGTCAAGAGTGGAGGAATTGCAAAAGAGAACACAGAGTGTGTGAAGAGATGGCCCTGGATCAAAGAGAGAGTTAACAAACACTGACCTAAACTCGTGCCCCGATAATCCAAGAAAAAGCTTCCATGGCAGAGAATTTTACACCTTCAAACAAAAGGCAATTACTCAGGGCTAACAGTGCTCCTCAGCTGCAGCTCCGCAGTTGTATTTGCACCCCGGTGATGGTTCCTGCACTGAGAAAAATCCTTTAATGAATGAATTAAAGTCTCTAAATGAAAACTCTACGGGAGTGTAATGACTGCGAGACTTTCTTGCATTTCAAGAAAGATCTTCCCTTAATTAAACAAGAAGTCCAAATCCTGGGGCCTTCTGAGCTGGTTGCTTTGCAGCTTCCTCGTGGCTTTGGAGAGGATGAGCAGTCCCTGGTGAGGCACAACCTGGAAGAAAAAACAACCCAGGATTACAAGAGCAGTTGGTTAATAGTTAATTGGCTAGAATGACATCTTAAATCAAACGGAAAAAATAACATCCAGTGTATATGCTGACAAATGAGTAAGCAGGCGCACGTTAAGACAACAAAAGCGTTGGCATTGGTGGAGGTATGTTGCTTCAGGCACCGGTGAGATAATGAAATACAATCCAAGAAGTCCAGTTTCAATAGCAGATCTATCAATGTAAAGGTTTATCAGATGCCAAGATACTGCACAGAGGTTTGTAACACAGAGACAAGATTTTAGGACTAGATAAACAGCTGAAATACGGCGTCCACGTTTCAAAAGATTCCAGCAGGAATCACACTTGCATGTGACCGGCTGATTCAGCGCCACGGCCATTGTCATCACGTAACGATAAAAGTTGAACCAGGTTCAGCTTTTTTACCACACGGTCCTGCCTGTTTTTCATCTGTGTTTGCACTCCCAATCTGCCAACGGACCAGTCTGTTTCTAATGGCTGACCTAAGGCTAGCTTTTTAAAGCATTAAAGCTAGGGTAGCTTTTTTTTGTTATATTTGTAAAAAAAAAAAACTCACATCGTGACATGCGCTTATTGCACGCGACCTGAATCTTTCACAAGGCTCGACCAGAGACGGGTCTCACTGCCATCATACTCGCTTGACAGCAGGGAGCAATGACAATAGCCATGTTCATTGTTTATGTTCATTTTTGTAATGTTAAATGTTGTTGAGTGAGACATGAGGTAGTTGGATACACAGTTAGCAATGACAACAATGTGTTGCTCACATTAGACAGCCCGTGAGCTGAAGAATAAGTCGCAGCTGCAGTGACTATCGTTCAGCAGCTAATCCAGTTAGCCCAAAGCACACACCTACAGCAGTAAGCAGTAACTGCTGCGCCAGGTACATTTTCTATTAAGGCTACGTTTGTGACGGCTATTTTGCTTTTGTTAATATGTCTGTGGTATTAACCACTGTTGTTTATTCATGTAATGTATGTATTAATGAGACTATAAAAGCTAAGAGGGTTGGGGAAGAAGACAAACTAGCCGCCCAATCTTACCATCCCCTGATTTGATCATTTAATGACGACATCACAAGCTATGGCAAAATGTAAATCATTGTGCACCGTTGCTTTCAGCGGAATCTGGATTTTTTTTTTCATTAGCTTTTAGCAAATGTAAATTCATAAGAGTAGCACAGCTACTTTCAAACATGAAACATCTTATCAAATGGAAAATGATGTGTGCTAAAAAGTGACAGTGAGCATGACTTCACTTGAGATGGATGAATCATAACGGCAGGTTGATTGTAATATTTGGACTAAAATTGCGATTTGAAAGAAGCCATTTTCGTCAAAGAAAAATCAAGAGGCTCTCAGGGCCGATTCTGACTGTCTTCAGTTCAGTCATACATTCAGTCTGTTGCCTGTAGAAATTGTTATATTAAGTTTGATACAAAACTAGGCCTATCGAGAGAAGGTAAAAGATCAGTAGTCAAGTACAGTGCATTTGTAAAAGACATATAACATCAAGGGTTTTTATGTGGCTTTCACAGCCTCTCAGTAAGCTTTTAAACAGACGATCAAACTAATGTTAGCTCAAGCAGCTAAACCGTTGCAACACTATTCAGATTCAGATTCAGATTCTATTATTAAAGGTTGTCAGTCTTATGTTAATATTGACACTGTCCAACCTTGTGGCTCTTATAAATATAACTTTGAAATGTCATGATTGTATTTCAGTCCCGCTGAGTAATGGTAAATATATGTAATATCTCAAGAAATATGATGTAAATTGTCCAAAGTTTACTTCAAAATATCTCAATTGGACATTCTCCTCAAATCTTGCAGTTATTTCTATCATAGTAGTCTGTATTTACTGCTGCTGCAGCTTTCAGTGATCTGCACCCCCACTACTAGCAACAGGGTTCCAGGACACGCTCGAGCAGGAGGTTTACCATTCCCAAACTGAGTTATTGAGTTCTTTCCTTATAACTGAGAAATGAATTTAGATATCCTTAAAATCGATAAAGCTGTGCATTTGCAAATGTTATCTCGCACTGCTTCTGCAATGTCCACAAATGAATGAGTCAGAATCAGGACAAGTGATCCTGTCAGGTCTAATAGCACAGCATTCAGATTACAATGCATGTAGTCGTAATCAGAGGCACATTCATGCGGCCGACAGCAATGAGATGTGTGCATGTGTGTGCATGTGTGTACATGTGTGTGCATGTGTGTACATGTGTGTGCATGTGGATGTGCATGTGTGTGCAGTGGAGACACAGCAGGAGGCAAGTACGCTGTGACCTGAGGACTGACGGGGAAAGCAGTGACATTTAGCAGGAGGGAGGACAAAAAGAAAGAGACACAATATATCTCTATCCTCAGTTTCTCCTCAGCCATCCTCATCATCCAGTTGTATAATTTTATGTGTTCATAATTAATGAGGCCTTATTCCTGGTCCTACTTACTGGCCTGAGCCCTGTGGACATGCTGACCTTTTATGAGTGAGAGAAAGAGGAAAAAAACAGGGATGACGACAGCAGAGAGGTTAGTGCCTTCCATACTTGCATATATGATCAGCTGTATTTGCATATGGATGGACATTTAAAAGGGTAACTCCATTAATCTTACACAATAAATTGTGTTTACAGGTCTTGGGAAGTCCTACTGCATATTATGTGGGAAAAAAAATGGGTATATAGTGTTTTGAAGCTCCAGAGGAAGCTGCATGTGATCTTATAAATCGCCTCCAGTGATGTCAATCAGTGGCGAGTTGTTCTGAGTCGACATCGATACAGCAGAACCAGAGACATCTCATTTTTTATTCCATGCATTCTTCTTCCTTTTCTGCAGCAAGTGCCTACATTACCCACAATGCAATTTAGCCACTAAGTGACATCAGTGGGGGCGATCCATCACATTACATGCAGCTTCTTACTTTTCACACGTCTGTAGTTCTGCGTGTGAGAGTGAGACTATAGGAGGGGATAAGGTTTTAAGAAAAGTCATGAGAAGCTCAGGATTATCAAACTACCTCACAGTGGTGCTTTAAAATACTATGTGAAATAGAAAACAGAGAAAAACACCACAAGAAATTGTGCCGCCCCCTTTTGCTATCTTATTTTGCTTAAATAATACTGTGGTTTGCTGTAGATCTGACCTTTAATATAGTTCAGTTGCTGGCATTTTTTGGAGCTAACTCGTGCACCTCAGAGCACCTAAGCACCTTAGGTCTGCGGCTGTACACATTCATAACGTAAATACGCTCACATGTCTTTATCATAATGGTTTGACCAATTTTTATGACATTAAAATGACACTTATAATATAAAACTGTAGTATTATGACGGATATGACTTGGCTTCCCACTACTAGCTGATGCTGTGAACACAGTTACCACTGTTATCACTGCAGAACTAGATAGCATGATGCTGTTGTATGGGTAGACTTCATCTTTTAATTCATAAATAACCAATTAGTTTGAGAGTTTTTGGTGACAGCTTTATATGAGACAGTGTGCCTCATGCAAGAATAGTTTTCCTTTTGGGAAATATTTACATTTTGTATTAAATAATACTTGGATATTGTTACCAGGAAGTCACTGCACCTTGAGACAAATAGCTCTAGCATATGACATCACTACATGACATCTTTATATTTCTGTTTGAACTTTGGACACAGCTTGGCTAGCCTCCCAGAAATCAGTTGGCATTTTTGAACTTCCGTTTTTTTCATCTCAAATTCAGTGGCTTTTTTTAATTAGTTTTGACGTAAATTTCTGAAATAAGGCCTACGAATAACTCAAGCTCCGGATATTTTCTCGTTTTGTTCTACGACATGAAATTAGGTCAGTAAATACCCCATGTTTGATTTTTAAATCCTATACATGCCTCAAAAAAAGAGAGACTACAATTGTCTACTTTACTATTTTATCATTTATTTCTATTTTATTGTCTACTTTAATATTTTATTTTATTTTATTCATTGTCTATGTAGTATTTTACTTATATCTTTATCTTTATCTCTTGTTTCCATTCATGCTTTATTTCTATTTGTAATTTGCACGGGCATTGGAACTAAAACAATTTCCCCCCGGGGATCAATAAAGTATTCTGACTCTGAATCTGAATCTGAAACGCAGTCACAGCGAACACAGAGACTCATCTACTCACTAGTCTGTCTTTAGGGGCTGACTTTGGTTGCAAACAATTAGAACTCTAACTTTACCACTTATAAATTAATCCATTTACAGTAAGTTAGGTTAGGTTAAGTGTGTACACTATAGCTATATAAGAATTTTTGTGTTGGTGATGTTGAAGTCTTGCGACTGCAGTGTAGTTTGTTTATAGCCTAACATTAGCTTTTCTGGTGATTCCAGTGACACTTCAAAAATCATAAAAGTGGCGTTCATCTGTGAAGATTATTTTACTGAACAAAAGTGTAATAAATATATAAATAAACTTGTGTTTGCTACAGAGATTATTTTGGGCGTGGAACCAAAGTGACCAGTCTTTTTGTCAAGGGAACCACTAGCGATGCTAACTTCTGGGTTAGCCTACAAAACTGCATCATCCCTACGCCACTCTGTACCCTAGCTTTGCAGTTAGCATAGACACGTGACTGGTATTGATATTCTTTTTTGAGTCTCAGCAAGAACTAGTCCTTTTAATCATCCACAGGTGAGCAAAACATCTCTTCACCCACCTTTTAAAGCTGAAGGCCCCAACGAGCTAAAAATTACGGTTTGTGTTGTGTCCCATGCTGCGAGGGTGTTGTGTTTCGGCATTTAAAATTTCTGAAGGCAACTAATTAGAAAATATCTTGTATCTGAGTTTTCAGTCCGTCCTCTATCATTTATTTTCTGATTGTGGGAGTAAAGCCAAAGCCTCTTGTTTTGTTACATTATAAAAGATTCTGCCATGAATATGCTTTTATAAGATGGGGAAGTGTGGCAGTGGGTAACATTTGATGTGAACTATGCCAGTTAAGTCTTGCTGCTAAATTTAACACCTGAAGCTTGTCACATCATGCAGTGCACCCACATCCCCGCATCAGTCTTCCTGTGGATCTCTATTACTTTCAGTGAGTCTACGAGAGAGATTAGCAGACATGTCAAACACAAAAATATGTATCTTATTTAGTTCTCAGTTCATTACCTGAAATGATCACCTCTCACACTCTTATCCCTCCTTCTTAATGCTTTGCTTGATGGTGCCTAAAATACACGTCTTAAAAGCTGGGATATTATGCATTTGTTACTGCCGGTGTTTAAACTACCATTTCACTTACGCATCTAATTGAGCCGTTTCATCACATAATACCAGTAAAATGGTAAATGGACTTGCATTCCTCTCGTGCTTTTCTAATCTACTGACCGCTCAAAGGGCTTCACAACACTTGCCGCCCCAGTAGGCTAAAGATTACACACTGTTCTCCCAATGCTCAGCTGCTCAAGATTATCATACTCCCTGGTTATCAGCTGTGAATGGTGGCGTGTTACAACGTGCATGTGCAGATGTGACTATGGCCAGGATTCCCTGGGGTGCTCTGTTCCTACTAGCAACACATGCTGACAGCCTAATAGAGTGAGTCAACAACACAATAACAGCATAATGCAGGGAAATCACGCACCTACTGGAAGGAAAGTTGGAGGACATATGAAGCAATATGATTCTTAAAGGTGCAATATGTTAGAATTGGACACCTGTTCAAAACAACTAGTAACCAGAGTAACCATTAACCTCTGCCAACCATAGCTGCCCTTAGCTAGTTAGCTCAGTTAGGCGCACAGCTTGCAGTCCAGACTGGGAGTTCAAAGCACAGAGGACATATTGGTGTTTAAGCTGCGAAAACACAAGCTTTGGACTGGGGCAAGCCAGAGCTAGCTGGTTAGCTTGCTAAACCGCAACCGAATACATAGCTGTCATAATGTCAAAACGGTTATTCATCACATTCTGTTGATCATTTTAAGGCAACATTTTAAGTTTTGAATGTTTTCGACTGAAATTCTTTAATGTTTCACCCTTGAGGGTCAGTAAGATTAATTATTTGAAGAAATATGTTTACGTTCATCTTAATATTTAAATGTTAAATTTACCACGGTGGAACCCTTTCAAGACATGACCAACTTTATGCATGGTGAACTCTTTCCTCTATAGCATCACTGGCAGCCGTGGACTCTGACATTCAGTTCGTTGTGCACAGGAACCTCACATACAATGAACACGTGAGGAAAACTGTAAATCATTAAGAAGGCCTAAAGAAACAAAGCACTTTACTAACATAGGAATACAATAATGAGCTGTGTCAGAAAGTTTGATGGATGTTTAAAGTTACAAAATCCCATGTTTGTCAGGTTTTTTAAAACAACATATTTGGTAACCCCTTAACTAACATTAGCATTAAACTACTTCCTAGCTACCAACTGTTGATTACAGCAGGGGAGATTTCAATCTACTACACTTGTGACTCTGTTCTTCAGGGCAAGGGGGTATTTGAAGGACAGGAGTAAAGTTTGGAAATGGGATTGAGCCTAAGTGTGCACCAGACACTCCTAAATCTTTCTTAGCATAGAAACAACATAACCTTTTACTGTTATCCTGGGACTTGCCTCCTATAATGGAGAGCATAACTGTAAGGGGAGGGGCAGCACTTGGCCCTATAATAAGAAATGAAATAAAATCATCAGCTTTGAGTCCTCCCATGAGACAACAGTAACATCAGTGGCATATTGCCAAAACCCTCCTGGGTATACTTTTAGTATATGCATACAAAAGTCATTAAGCTGATGCTGATGCTGATTATGGTAAGGGCAACACGAACCTCTGATTTAAGAGGGTACAAGGACTAGACATTTTTCAAGCTTTAAATAACAGTGTGGGAGTGCTTGCTGGATCGACTAAGTGTTTAGACTATACACACAAAAATCCTCCATAGACTGAATCAAAAAGTCAATACAAATGTTTTAGCACTATTAGCACTTATCTTACAGCTCCCTGAAGTTTATGAAACAGCTGCATTAACATCGTTTGGCACACAGTAAAGCATTAAAGGAATTCACAGGCTCCTGTTAGAGAAACACAAAAGCTAGGAAAGCGTAGCTGAAATCCATGTTTACAGTGTAGCAGAGCTGTTGCTGTTACTGCTGGCTGCTGTATAACAGAGCTGTAACCATTGAACTATAAATAAATCTGATTGCAACTCCGCCTCTAGCCAGCGATGATTAGTTAATTACAGTGAAGATGTTTGTGCCATGAAAAACTTTCTGGTGTAGCTTTGTGTGAAGCCAGACATCCTTCTGAATCTGAATCCTTCTGAATCTATTTAGGTCTCAGTCATTATAAGTAAGAAAACTAAAGGTGCACCTGTGGAACGGCTCATACAGAAGCTCCGTTAGCGTTTGATTCCACTCTGCTGAAAGATTTCAATAATGAATCAGCAGGTACCTGCTGTGAGCCTGCGTAAATGACACGCTGTGCTTCAAAAACTGGAGTCTGCAGATGTAACGCACATATTCCTGCTACAGGCTGGCTACAGGTATTTTGCTATAAAAGAACTTGTACAGTCTATAGCAGTTGTAGATGAAAGTATTGGTAAGAATCACTCATATGCATATTCGGTTTGCTGGGTTCTTTGCATGTTAAGAGAGGCATTGTTGGCTGTCTAAGCCAACAAGCCATAAAATATCTTTCTATAGGTGGACCCTCAATGATAACATGGAGGGACAGTGCCTCCTCAAACTGCATGCATCATTACATTGTTTTTCTTAACCATAGCTTTTGCCTAAACTACCTATGCCAGAAGTTGTCTCTGCTTACTGCTTAATGCATGATTGTGATTCACACAGAGGAGACATTAACACTTAACTAAAATGCAGTTTTGTCAGTCAGATTAAATATTTGCCGTTTAGCTTAATCACTGGCTGAGTTCATTTACTTTGCATTTGCAGTTAAAAAGACAGAAGAAAAACTAATTTAGTGAATTTGGGCTGAGCCGGCTATCAACCAACCCTACTCAAACATTGTCCACCTGATGTAATAATTGGAAAGGTACCAATCGTCTACACACTCACACACACAATGTAAGTTCCTGTCATGATGTCTGTGGATAAATACGTAGTTATTGATCATCGACTACTGATTACAGTTCCTAACCAGCCGGCAATAGTTCTACTGTAGTAGTGTCAATGTGTACTCTATCATGTGATGGGCAATGCACAAAGAAAACAGGCACTTTTGGCTCCAACCACCCATTCACATAATACAAATGGACGGGATGGTTGACTGGTGAGTCATTTTAAAACCAAATAACAGTAAATGCTAACCACGGAACGCTCTTAGGTATAAGAAAGAAGCCAGCTACAGATGTAACTTCAAAAACAAATAATCTAGCTAACTGCTGGATAACTAGTAACACCACGGAGAACGCACACAAAGCTGTGTGAGTCACGACAACAACAGAGTCACCAATATTATGGTGTGCTTACACTACAACGTATCACGTATGGCCAACACAGTCACAGAAGCACGTTGGTGGTAATAATAAGCCATTTTAACAAACAAAATGCAGAACAACAAACAGTTGTGCGGGGGTGAAGTATTTTTGTAGCCACCACTTTTAGGATGTTTGAAGCGAAAATGACTGTAAATCACTAGAAGTGAATAGCTACTGTTAAGCTGTTAAACCAACTACGTCACATGACTTCAAGGTCACCACCACCGAGCTTCCTACTACACTATACATACACGCTTTCCTATAAGTTGATCAGAAGTTAGAGTTACATTAGTTTGCAATCAAAGTCGGCCTATGAAGACGGACCAGTGAGTAGACGAGTCTCCGTGTTCAGCATGATGAACGCTGAATGTCCCTAACAGGCTCTGTAGTCTCGTTTGGCCACTTACTAGCAACTGCCGTTTTTGAAGACATGTCGCACTTTTTAATCAAAAATGGGGCATTTGCTGATGTGTTTCATGTTGCAAAACAAAATGTGACATAATGTTAATCTTGCTTTAATCACAGACCTTATTACAAAAAAATTTAACCAAAACCGACTGACTTTGATATGAGGGAAACTGAAGTGCAAAAATTCCTGTGGCAATGTATTACAGTTCAGTCTACCACCGGGTCAGCACACAGCACACTGGCAATAGTGTTTGGGGTGCAACCCTCAAGTGTGCAGAGGGCTCCAAAAGAAGACGCTCTCTAATGGTAAGTGATATAACTGAGTCTGCTACACTAACAAAGCAGTATCGAAGAGCTGTACTTTCCAGACACACATCTGACTTACATGAGCCAGGCGTGTGCCAAAGTCAGATTAAAATAACAATCAACAAGACTGATTAAACGTACTGCAGCGAAAGAGGCTGACAACTACTAAGAAGGACATAAAAATGTGTCTACTGCTGCAGTCCACGTTGAGACAAAGCCATGTAATTAACTCAAGGTGGACACACTGAGCACTGACAAACACATACCCACTCCACTATACAAAAACTCACTCCCTGGATTTTTGAGAGCTTTGCAATTCGGCCAACAAGAAAGAGAAAATTGTCAAATTTTCTCTCACAATCAAAACAATACTGGCATGACTGTCTCCATTCTCTTCTGACGTCGGCAGTCCCTTCAGTCTTTTAAGAAATGCTAACAGCATACATTCCCTTTAATTGCATGCTCTCATTGTTGGGATGTCTCAGAGCGAGAGAGCTTTGTCTTGCCGGTGAGTATGTATTCAAGAATTTAACCAAAAGCGGTCGAGCTGAAGTGCTCCCATTGTCGAGTAAGTGAATGTCTCTCGACAGAAGCCTTGACCGTGGCAATAAAGATCCAGCTGGCTGTGCATATTCAAGTTGATGCGAAAATGTGCATGTTCTGTCTTGGACAACTGATGTTTATGTTATGCAGTAGCATTTAAAGAATGACAAATAATGGTGGATGAAGTTGTGGAGGCGATGATGAGAAGAAGTGGAGGAGGACACTGACACTCTGCGGAAAAGAATGACAGAGGTTATGCTGGTGGTGACACAATTAGTGGAAGATTTAAGCGGGATGTCATTCGCCTTGTTAACCTGCCATCAGGCCGCGGGGTTGTTTAGCTGAGTATGTTAGTCGAGTCTGCCTGCCTCATTGATCCTTTATCTGACTAAGGATGGAACCAACTCTGATATATCAGTATCAGTAGCAATGCTTAAAAAATATAGAAACAAAAGAGTCATTCAAGGCTAAATTCACTTGTGGTGGGTGAACAAGGTGAGCAGGATTACTTGAAGTAAACAGTCTTCTCATCTCACAGCAGGGGAAGCGGGGGGGTTGAAATTAACAAATTGCCTCCAAGAGATAAGATTTGAATAGCTTAAAATCAAAACGCTGAATAATGCTCACAGTGGCTCGGTCGGCATCTTTACCCTGCGCCTGTCTCTGCATTGTATTTCTTCACATTCTAATGGGAATTCAGGTGAATCTTTAATTGCTGCCGAGTGAATGATGTGAATTTCAATCGCAGAGTAAACTGATTCAGAAATAACAAGGATTAAGCGAAGTGAATGCTTAAAAAGGCAGCCGAGCTCTGGATCTGCTTTCAGGCTTTGTGCGGCAAATGCAGAAAATACTTGCAGGACATGTTGACAATAAAAGTGTCACAATTAATCCCATCTCGAATGTATCAAATGTTACAACTTCAACTTGAGGGAGCAGCTGCTTGTCAGTTGAAATCAATAAAGGAATCAAAGAAACAAGGTTTGTATATTAAAAGTTATGGAAATCAGTCTCAAGGCAGCAAAGAAGACAGCTGCGGCTGTTGTTTATCTAAAGAGGAACGGAGGAAGAGAACTGAAGCATGGCACCATATGATGATATGGCTCTACTTCAAGTTCCCTCTTCACTGTGTCTCTACGGCGTAACGTGTCGAACTTTATCACCTTTCTATTTTGTGCTCTGATTGTATTTTTCAGTCTGACAAGCGAAACATCAAGGTACATTTGACAATGTCACAATGATTTGTGAACTGTGAGGAGCCATTTCAGGCACCCCTGGTTTAAGATGTAAAAGTCTCATTTTAGATAGATAGATAGATAGATAGATAGATAGATAGATAGATAGATAGATAGATAGATAGATAGATAGATAGATAGATAGATAGATTTAGGTCTTAAAAGTTTTTCCGTTTTTAATTTGGATGT
>OMLP01045606.1:20751-43828 GCA_900302685.1 Spondyliosoma cantharus
AAAATAAATATATATATATATACTTTTGCAAGATCTCGCAAAAGTTTTGCAGGATCTCGCAAAAATGTTTTGATTTAGGTCAATGTATTTCCGGGTCAGGGAAACCCAAAACAAAACAAACAAATGCAAAAATGGAGCACGCACACCCGTGGGAGAGGTTTATAGAGTTTTATTTTGAGATTGGCCTCAAATATAAAGACATCAAATCAGTGCTTGGCAGTCGACACGGTTTTCTCATAAGTGAGAGACATCTGAGGAGACTACTAAACGCAAGGGGACTCTTTCGTCGCAAAGCGTACTCTGACCTTGCGGCCCTGGTTGAATTCATTAGCAACCAACTGCAATACTCTGGACAGCTTCATGATTATGATTGTTGGACTGGCATAACTTAACATTAGAGCAGGGAAGCGATGAGCGTTGACATCAGTTTAAGCTAGCGTAACATTAACGCTAACTCCATTTCCCCCTATATGAGTGACTATCCCAGGCTCTGTGTTGTTACGTCCTTGTCTCTTTGCATACGCATAATGTCTTCTTTTGGGACCTCTCTTGGCCAGGAAACGCTCCAAATCCTCCTCCATGACTCATACTTTTTGCCGATTCCCAAATGGCCAAGTGACTGCAAGCGACCAGCAAAGTGTTACAGCTGTTGCGGGATCTCGCAAAAAGGACATCTTTTTTTCACCCATCATTTTTTTCCCCCCCATGTCCCTCACGGGGCTCCGTAGTTTACAAATGCAAGTTTTTAATTCACTCGTGCTTTGATTCGTGCCTCTGACTGACCTCTCCATGGCAACAGCAGCCAAGACTCATGGCTGCTGTAGTACTTTAAGCCATCTGCCCTGCCACACGCAGCATGACTACTCAGAAATTAAATTGCAATAATTAAAAGCAGTGAGCATAAGAGAAACATTATTCAGTGAGGTAGCACTGAGGATATCGTTTCAACAGACAATTTAAATGGGATACAGGATGGGGAAAAACAGAATCAGGGCTTCTCCCATTTTGCACCTCTATTGCCAAAGCTCTATATGAAGCTGTGTTGTGTGAAGAATAAAACAAAAAGAGGGCTGGAGAGAAAAAGATCAAACTCTGCCTGTGGTTTCTCACCTCCACAAATCTGGCCAATAACTGTGTGAAGTGGGCATGACTGTCAGATTGTCCGCTCGGAAAGTTACAGAAATTGTCAGACGCAGCCGCGCAATTCGAAAAAACTGTAAGGCGTAAAACTCATGGTTAGGTCTTGTAGTGCACAGAAGTTGGAATATTGAGGTATCAATATCAGTTTTTTATATGTTTTAATATGTATGTACGTATGTTTAGGGGATAGTAATCTTCAGAAAGTGAGCTTCATCAGTGTTCTCACAGCAAAAGCCAAATGATCAAATCTTCCATCTATATCATGAGAATCTCTATCCTCCTTCACCAGCTGTCTGTTGGTTCACAGGGTTTCTCTTTTTCCAATTTTTACATTTTTACATTTGACAAACAGAAGCCAGTGTACTGTCTACCAATTTTTTTGACAGAAGCTTAGAGGTTTAGCTATTTAATGGAGCGCTCATGAACTATTTTTGTGTAGCTAAATATAACATCGCATGACATAACATAGCAGGCAAAAAAGAAACGTGGCTGTTTGAAGTTCTTAGTCTTAGTCCTTAAAAGGACCAGTGAGTATTAAAGTTTCGAACAAGACATGTTTACTGCGCATGGAAACTAAATCGTTATCCAAACAGACGATTGTCTTCTTCCCAACATTACAGGACATGAAAAGAATCCTTCGACTGAAGTCTCACAAGTCGTGATTGAATGATAAGTGGCCACTGAGACAATCGTGGGTGACAGCTTTAAGGAAAAGATTGTCCAAAAGTTGCCTCATCACCTCTTTAAAAAATAGCCGTGTCTTTCCACTTCTGCCTTCAGATGTGGTTGGATGACACGTCTCTAGCTTGGCAGCAGAGGCACCACAAGTTAATGAACCATGTAAAATACATGTAAGATGTTAATAGAAGGCATTGATCTTATGAATCATCGTATACGATACTGCACATGCAGAGTTATTGATAGACAAGAACCACAACTTAGACATTCTTGAGACATTCAGTCAGCAGATCTCTGAACAGGAAATAAGTCTCCTGAGACATCTTGCACAACAAAAAGGTCAAATATGTTTACGTTTCACTTCCCACAACTCGGAGCTGGAGAGCCTCTCCATGTAGAAACTGTGAAGTGCATCGACACAGGCGTGTTATCACAGCAGCTGCTCCATTTGCTTCGGCCTCTGTTATTAAAAAGCCTTGTAATTTCCTCCTGTCTTTTTCATCATGAAGGCTGTTTCCTAATGTGCTGAACAATAAGCTGAAGTTCACCCCAAACCTAAAATCAGTCAAGACAGATGTCGCAGCTCCCTCCTTTCCTCTCAGAATCAGCTTTACTGGCCATCCAGAGATTTATATTAATGTGCAGCGAGCTTAGGTTTATATTTGTCAGTCTAGAACTGGATCAGCAGCTGCTGAGGCAGGTTGAAAATTTCTGAGCTGGAGCAGGAAGTACATCCCCTACTGGGTCTTTCTGATGATGAGGTTGATGTTGAAAGGATGCCACTTCAATTCCTGGGAGATTGTATATCCCAGATACCTGAAGAGCAGCAGGGAGAGCACATGTCCCTGGAGGATGCGGCAGTGCTTCCTGTCTAGGTGCTGGATGTGATTTCATCCAGCCTCACCCGCTGCTTCCTGTCTGTCAGGAAGTTTGAGATCCACTACCAGGTTGAGTTGGCGCAACGAGCTGGCCGAGATTGGAGGGGAGGACTTCTGGTATCATGGTGATTAATCATGAGCTCAACAGTAACCTTGCGTATGTCAACTGGGGAATCGCGGTATGCACAATGAGGTGTAACCCACTGACCTGTACTGCGGGGTTCCAGCAGGTGACCCCTCCTGTTTGGTTTCACTTTCCCTCAGAGCAACCACAGCTTACCCATTTGAAGTCAAGCTAGCCAAACATGTCCATAGGAATTTTGTATATTTATGACACTTCTTCTCTCTCTGGCTATTTCTCTTGTCTTCCTTCTATGCAGGAAATACAGCAGTATACATTCCTCTACAGACAAGTTTGTTTACGGCTGCGGTCATTACAGCTCACACTGAGTCTGTTCACTACGGACGCGCCAGCTGGGCCAGATGTTAACATTTATGTTTGTGTACTTGCGTGGACCATGTTTCTGCCCTAAATGTTGACTCATCAAACCTTCAGCAGAACACATGCAGGTTGTCTGTGGTTAACTGTAGTCGTTGTTGTCCTGCAGGCTTTTTTACACTGACACAGGATTGTTCAATGAAAACCCTTTTCCAGTTTATCAGTGTAGTTGTTATCGCAGGTCTGATGAAGCTGTCTGAGTTGAGCTCTGACTCTGGTTTGTTGTTGTTATGTGTGCAGAAAGTTTTAGGTGGCACACACATGTCCTCACAAAAGATGATATAAGATGTCTCTCCTCTCTTCTTCCACCCCTTTCTGCCTGCTGCAACCCAGCCTCGGTCTAAAAGTTTGATGCGGCTTGTCATTCATAATTTAAATCCGACGTGCATTGCGTTCAGGTTCCCCGCTTACACACCGTCCTCCCTCGCTTCATCGCTCTCTTGAGATTTTCTCCTTGTGCTATTTCTTAGCTGTTTACCGTCTTGCTCACTGTATCATGATGGTTGCCACATTCACTGCCATATTCAGACCGTGTGATTAGAAGGGCTTATTCACCACTGACATAACTGAATTTATTAAGCCATCATAATTAAAGGTGTTCAGCTCTGTAACAGCAACATAATGGCTGTTTTAGAGGGCGAGGAGGAACATTAGTGGGGATTCAGGAGGCTAATTTCCTGAAAAATCACTGTACTACTCAATGCCACAAGCTTACAACTTACCATCTATAGAATGTTTTTGAGTGTTGAATACAGTATTGAACTTTAACTGGTCAAATACATCATTTTAGAAAAAAAAATTAAAGGTTTGTATGAAATATGAATTATTGCCATTAAGCTTACATCATGTAATGCAAACATGTTTGAATGCAGATTCATAAAAGAACATTACAAAATACTGTACATATTGTGCAAACCTTGTAGGTGTAGGTAGGCCTACTCTTTGCTATTTTAGCATTAGTTATAACTATCGCTTCACTAATCTCTGACTTCCTTAGATAGTCCCTCTCTGGTTAGCTCTTCCAGATTAGCATGAATTATATTTCCATTCACAGTTTCTCTTTTCTGGCTCACAACCGCCAATTTTGTCAGCTACAGTAGCAACTGTCACTGGCAGATTTGATCAACTCTAGCTAACTGATGATATCTAATTAATTTTAGCAGTGAACTCCATGTGTTGGCTGACATATTTTCAATATGAGAAACCGCAAAAATAAACTTGATGGCCACACAGTCCTGCATATTATCATTCAGACTGGGGCAGGGTTACATACAGCTGGTATCCACCAAATGATGGTCTGTGTAAATGACATTGAGGGAAATAAAAGCAGCAGCTTTAATGTTGTGCATTATGATGTGGGAAAAGTGATTCAAATTTATTCCGTGACCTCACAAAAAAAATGCAGTCAGCCAGCAAATGATATGAACCGTGAGGTCCCACAGTTGGTAGCAGAGGTAGCTGGGCTTGCCAAAGTTTTAAGCTAATATTAGGGCAGATAAACAGAGGATTTGGGACCTTAAAACCACCAGGACATCTGTGTGTTGAATGGTTTAATATGTATATAAATTCAAAATCTAAAGTTAGTTATAATTGCTAATAAGCTAGCTGCCAACGCTATACCCAAATGTTTTGTGAAGAAAAACACCTATTTGAACAAGAATTGTTGGACACTTCCATCATCCCCACCACTTAACAACATTTCAACCACTTCTATTATGTCTCAGTGGAATTGCAAAAGATTGGTAGGCTGGATGAGGTCAGCTGACAAGAATGTTGGCGTCAGATTTGCATGCAGACACACACATTCAACTTCACCCAAATGTAGAGAGTCACATCACTCCAAGCCAAAGAGAAAATAATGAGATCTTGTATTCTCAGTGCTGTTTAGCCAGAATATTCCCGGCACATGAAGGCCGTGGAAAAAAAAGCATCAATGATGTGGTTCATTACAGACTTAGATTCCAGGCTTTCTATAGAATCATGCAGACATCCAGTGTGTGTTCCCTTCATGTAGTGCACAAATTGATACAATAGAATCAAGCCTCTCAGGCTGCAAGACTTTTGATCGAATGAGATGATGAGAGAGGTAAAAATATCCCTTCGGCTCATACAGATCATGTACTCGGAACATAATCAGACCGTGTCTGAGCATTTTCACAGTGGCTGACTTCCTGCTACATGGGCACTGCATCTATAAAAGTGTTTGTTTCTACCTGTTTGTCTGGAAAACAGAATAAATACTGTGCACGTCAGTTATATCCAGACCCTTAGAGAAACCCTCCTACAGGGTTAGGGAGAAAATGTATTTTCAAGTAAATGTGTGTTTAAGCCGTATGAATAGCATCTGAGCAAGATGCAAAATGTGTCACAATACTAAAGGAACTTCCAGAAAGAAAACATCAGCTGCCTCCATAGTTCCCAGTGTCTACATGACTGCAGCCATGCTGTCAAGCTAGGTGACAACAGTGGGGTGAAAGTACCCGGCTATTTTCCTGCCGCTTTCCGGTTAATGAGGAAACTTTTTTCAACTAGCATTCGCAGCTTGCTTTGTGACCATGGCAACTTCAGAAACAAACACCAACAATACAAGACCTAATTTTGCTGGTCTGAGTTCCCCAAATAGGCTTGTTAGACCTCTTCACCAGCAGTGAACGAACACATAAATTAACAAGAGGAGAAGACAGCAGCTGTGTGAGACTGCACAGAGCAACTGTCATACTTTGAGCTAGATGCTAACGCTAGCATGCTAGCATGCGCAAAGTGACAATGCTAACATGCTGTTGTTAAACAGGTATGTTTACCATGTTCACCATCTTAATTTAGTGTGCTACTATTTAACATTTAACATAAAGTATGAGTTCATAATGAATTAAATTTCATCCAATTAAACCAATAGTCAAGCACATTTCATACAAAACCACACATGTTAAGCTCATGGGGATGCTAGAAGAAAAGTCATGAGACTCTATCATCTAGGAACCATGACTGCTTGTAGAAGATTTCCTCGCAACCCATCAAACAGTTTACGAGATATTTCAGTTTAGACTTTAGTGACCCACTGTCCGCCATTTATAAAGTCACACCACTAATGTTGCAGAAAAAAAGGTTTGGTGTCTGAAGCATCTTAACAGGGACACCATGCAGTCTGTCGTGAAAACTTAACAACATATTTTAACAACATTCTTGTTTATTCATTTGTTTGCATCAATTATGAAATGGTGTGCACAGAGACATTAATTAATTACATGTTTCTTCTGCAGTGCATTAAGTCATAATGAGGAATATTTAATTCAAGGTCTTTCACTCAGGGTTCTACATGGACTTAGTCTTAACTTTGATTGATTCATTTTGTCTCCCTAAACAGGTTACAGGTTATTATAAAATACTATAAAGTATTTCTGATTGGTTGTTAGCCATAGTAGGCAACAGACTATAACTTTTACATTGCCATACTTGGTAACTATAAAAGCAATTGTCACAATTTATAGTACTGTAGGTGTACAGGTATTTATCAATAGCAAATACATAGCCTTGTGACAAACACTAATTTGCAGCAACAAAATCCTATGTGTCACAAAATGAGTTTGATGTTTTAACTACCTACTACTATCGGCTACTGCTTCACTGCATGATGACAAACTTCACAATCGCTTTCATTAAGGTTATATGCAGGATAATACAGTATGATGTCTACTTCTTCCCTCTTTTATTTTACTCACATCACAGAAAATTACCTTTCCCTGTCTAAGAACTAGAGGTATTATATAACTCTGCTTTGCCAAAACAAGTGGTGCAGTTGTGTGTGTAGCTGTCGTGGTAGGACTGTGTGCTGCCATGTACAGGAAGATAAATGTTAAGCCTTATGCAGAGCCAGCTGTCACTCCAGTCTCAACCTTTCCAGCTGAACTCAGCATCTTCACCAGGGATCTTACATGGAAACATTATGCAAACTGCATTAGAAGCTTCTAGAAAACTTAGAGATGATTTCCTTTGGGGCTGTGTTGAAAACACTTATGTTGAGCTGTTAATACTCTCTGAAGTGTTAAATTGGATCCCAATGCTACACAGTGAATCATTCCTAGAACACCACCAGGAGGGTTTGATAGAGGGCTGCATTTTTTAGGATTTTCATCCCAGCTATTTCCATTTCTCTAAGCATCCACAATCCATTCCAGTGTATTTCAATAGTATAATAATACCTCTATTCTGATCTGGCTCAGACAGATTTGGAATAACTGCTTTGCTAAAGCAATAATGTGAATGCCAATTTGGCAAAGATTTGGGATTCTCACTGAAGGGCAATGACAGAAGAAGGTATAATTAGTCTGGATAAAAGTTTTGAGTCGTGACATCAGTGTGAGACCCACATGATGAAAACATCTATAACAAATAACATCTGTACCAAGCAGCCACTACCAGCACAGAAAGTTGAAGCCGTTGGGGAATATGGTTAGGAAGGCTTTTAAATTTGCTGGTCCAGCCCGATGTACAAGCTTAAACCAGTTTGATTTTGTGAAAACCGATTGAACCAGCATTTGTTGGAGTAAAGTCAAGTGGAGAGAACTAGCAGCATGTGGCTGGTTAGCAGGAGCCCAGGCATAGCCTGATTAGCTCAGCTCCATTCATTGGTGGTGCGTTGCTTATGTCTTGTTATGTTGTTCTAAAGTTGAAAATTGTGCTTCGTCGTCATCTTCCTCTTCACTCCGTTTTAAAGCCAGGGTCGTTTAGCGCCAGCTATCTACACATAGGTACTGAGCTGTGTCAGTCAAAAACTGATTAGCCAATGGGGACGCTCTGCTGAAAAGGCCCGCCCACCCGAGAGGTTTGTGCCAAAACAGTTTTTTTTTTTCCAGCCCGCTTTTCCCTCGCGGGGTTGCGGTGATGTTGTTGTCCCCTGGAGCCTATCCCAGTGACTCATTGGGCGAAGGCCAGGGTACACCCCTGAATGAGTCGCCAGCTCATTGCAGCCCTTACTGATGGCAGAGGCTAGTGCCAACTGGACATCAGGAGCAGTTTTGGGGTTCAGTATCTTGCTCAAGGATACTTCGGCATGTAGCTCAGTCCCACCCAGGGGAGCCTGGAATCGAACCAGTGACCTTCCGATCACTGATCGAAAGGCTCTACCCACTGAGCTACAGCCACCCCAAGTTATAAGTTATAAGTTTTATTTTTGAAATTAGCTTTATGTTCTCTCAAATTCCTATTTTTGTTTGGCAGAGGCATTTAAGAAATTTTGTTTGTTTCTTTTGGCACAAATCTAATTCCATAGAATATGTTCCAAAAAATTGACTTGCAAGGTTTACATACATGGGCTACTTGAACTGTCAACTCTGTCATCTTTTCTCCAGTTGAAGTCTTCAGGTCAAGTCCTCCTATTTTTGTTTTAAACTTTAGAATAAGAAAAGCTAAGTTAAATTGTTGTTATTGGAAATAAAAACACAAAGTGCCACAGTTGACATGATGGACTGTAGTGATGCCATCATTTATGGGCTCTCATTATGTTGCTTTTGGGAGCAGCTGAGTCTCGTGCGACAGCTCTCTGTGAACTTTTTCCAATGTGTTTGATTTGGTAGCAAGATAAATTGCTCCATTTATATATATTTAATTTAAAAGGTGCAACAAATTGTCACATGACAAAGGACACTCCAAAAACATAGGGTGCAACATATCAACAGAGGAACAGCTCACTTTAGTCTTTGCTGTAGCTGCTAGCTGCTGTTACATAAATAGCTCAGTTAGCTGTGCAGCTAGTGGTCTAAACTGACTTGAGGTACAACGTCGTCTTATGAGATAAGAAGGGCTGGGGCTGGGTGGCTAGCAAGCTAACTTCAGTAGATATCTCTACAAAACAACAAAGATGTCCTTGACTAAACTTCAATACTGTCTGTTTCTTCAAATTCTGACGTAAAGTGAGTTGATTTGTGGGATATTCTAAGCTAGATTCCGGCTTGATATATAACACTACACCTATTAGGGGTGCTGAGGGGCTCAGCATGGTCCCACTTGCTATCTCCTCTGTGGCTGCAGGATATGGATCTGTGAGGAAGATACCATTTCTTTAAAAGTGTTTTTGTTAAGTTTTATTGCCAAAATATCAAATAGCTCACATTTTCAGTAAATCAGTAAATTGCTATAACTGATTGTTTCATCCAACCATAAAAAGCAATTTAAAAAGTGGGCATGAATGACACAGGGGAAAGACATTCAGTGTGTCAGCCTTAACCAGTCAATACAAGAAGCAAGGAACTTCCATTAAAAAAGTTATACAAAAGCAGAACTTCTGGAGGTGAAATGTGAATGGTTTTGATTCACTCCTTTCTTGTACACTACTACACAGGGATTCAATACTGGAGCCAGTGACTATCAACATGAAGTGATGGATTTCATCAGAGATCAAGGCAACCAGTGTGAAAATTTAGTGTGACAGTGTGCACACACATAAACTACGACATACATGCACACACATGCACCAAAGCAGACAGTATAGAGACACATACACATACAGCTGAGTCATAATATGACCAAAATAGAACAAGTGCAGAGACGATGTTCAAAGCAGAGACAGAGAAGAGGAAGAGGGGAGGAGAGGTTTGAGAGAAAGACTGAACCCAAAATGCAAAATAGCTGCAATTTACATGAAAAAAAAATGAAGGAAAAGCTACAAAGAGATGTGGCTGAATAAAAAGACGAGAAGGGGGGGAACAGTGTTGAGAAACAGAAAGGAGAGGCTGGTCACAGTCAATGAGGCATGTAAGAGCAAAGAAAAATGTGTTTGCATGGGAATTATACCAACGCAAACTGTCGGGCAGGCAGACTAAATGAAAACGTTTCTCTCCGGCACACATTTCCCATCAGTCCCACTAAGAGGAACAGCAGGCCCAGGCGGCACTGATGCCCCCGAGGTTAACTGTCCAATCAGTCGCTCCACTACCAGTCTCCACGGAGACAGCCCCGATGACATCATTGGGGGGGGGTTGGAGGCTGGTAACACAAACTGATGGCGAGCACGTCACTGTTGTTGTGACCCCTCGGGCACTTTGAAGACTGTTTGTATTATCCTGCTTGTTTCACTTCAATCTGCACTATATAATCTTCTAGATATAATCCTCTTTGTTCGGCTTTCACTTTCTTTTTTCTCCCTCACTGTGACAGCTGATGGATAGCAGCTGGCAGAAAAACTAGAGGCTTCTACAATGCTATTACATGTGTATGTTACAAAAAAAAGGAACGCTAATTACGTAATGACCTTATCGGATTGACCAAAATAGAACACATTGATTAATTTCTACCTCTGTGGTCACTGAAACAACATTTGATTAAGGCAATAGAACTTAAATGCTTAGAGCTACTTTACAAGTGTGAACAGTAGATTTAAATAGAGCTAAATGGCTCAAATGCAACCTAGAGTTGAACAGAAAAAGGTTAACTGGAGGGTGAGGCAGGCAGGAGAAAAAAGGCAAGGCAGTCCAATACAGGCAAACAAATCCAAGGGGCAGGCAGAAAATCCAATGTCCAAAAAACACAAAGCAACCGGTCTCAGGTAAATCAGAAAAACAGTGAGTCACGCACCATGACATGAGGCGCACGGCAACATGTCATGAAGGCAACTGAAAGTCAAGGATATAAGTAAACTGAGGACTGATTCACTGATGAGCAACAGGTGATAATCAAAACTGTCAGGAAAAACACAAACATAGGAAGTAGAGCAACTGCCAAGGAAGAGAGACTCAAATGGAATGAAATAGGACGAGGAGAGAGTCTAGACACTACATATTAGTGCTGTTTCTATTCCACATTACAGCTAAGCTTAACATGTACCTGTTCCCTCAGTGGTCTCAGTCACTACCCGCTCTGAGTAGAGCAGGTGTAAGTACATCTGTCATCTTGGTCAGCTAGATAAAAAAAAAACACCACTTGGACAAACCACAAACAGAACTACAGTACAAGTTAGTTTATGTTAATTACATTTTATCATTTTCTAAGATAACAACAAACAGGAAGGATTTTAAGACCCCTCAAATAATTGAGAAACTCTGTCTAATAAAGATAATTAATGTATTTGGTATGTTTTTGGTTTTCAGCCTCCCTCATACAAATTTGACATCATAGCATATGAATTGATTTTTGTACTATATTTTCTTTTTTGTTATCCTTTTTATTGTTGTTGTATGTTTCACGCATATGTAGGATTTGTTCAAATGATAATTTTTCGATGTAAAAATCAAATACATATCTGACATCTATACGTAAATCACACAATAATATTTTTTTAAGGGATAGATTGCGATTTTAGCCACTTAAGCTTAAAAGCTAAAAATATCCATACAATAAGAAGAAGAAGGAGACAAATCTGTTATTGAATGGCTGAATACTTTAGCTGAGTGTAGTCACCTTGTTGTTAGCATTTATAATACTGTAAGTCTCCCTACTCAATGTTTAGCAAACAGGAAATCATAGAAGTCTTCACTGAAATGAGACAGTATTTTGCTGTATTAGTCAGCCATAATACACCAGTTAAAATACTCCTTTTACTGTTTAAATGCTGGATAATGTGGCTGTTTTTACATCCAGCTGGTTTTTTTTGGTTGATTCTTCAACACTTCCACCATCCCTCTCTTTCTTCCAGAGCATCTTTCAGAGCTCAACAAACAGGGTGCCCCTTGTGGGACTGACCGTCATGGGATATACACACCCATCAACCCTCACCTCCTGACACTATGACCTACAGCTGCCTCAACTCTTATTAACCCAGTCCAAAGCTGTCAGTTTTCCTATCAGCTCTGTGTGTATACCACTGGTGCCATCCATCACCATCAACTCTGAAAGCACTGTAGCGCTGATATCTCACACTAACCTGCACTAACAGCATGGCCTTTTCCTCTCTACAGTCAGATCGCACAATGTTCTAATCAATACCCAGTGGCTCCAGTCTGAGGAGACCCTGCTCCAGGGCCCAGCTGTGTCTGGATACTGGATAACAACAGAGCTAATGCTGCAGGCAGGGTCATCTTCAACATTGTTTACATCAGGAGGAATAATGAGTAGCTTGACGAAATGTTCTCCACTTTGAGTATTTAGTTAAGAAATGTTCTTTTTCCGTTTTAGAAACATTTTCCACGTTACATTTTTTTATAGATAGATAGATAGATAGATAGATAGATAGATAGATAGATAGATAGATAGATAGATAGATAGATAGATAGATTTAAATCACAAAACATGTGCCAGGTAATGTGTATTTTTTTCCGGCTTCAGAATCTGCTTTAGTGATTTATTATATATGAGTACAACAATCTTACACACAAATTCTCACTGTCTCACACATTGACCCATACACATCCACTCCTACAAATGACATCACATCCAGACTTTGAACAATAATCTTGAATGTTTCCACTTGAACGTTCAAACCCCATTTTTCATACATGTTTCTCAGCTAAATCTATTCAAAGAGTTTGCTTTCTGTAATTGCCTCCCCATATTAACTTTGTCAAAATTATCAAAGCATTGATGAATACTGAATATTTGAAACTGTTCCAAAACAAATTTTCCACGGTATCAATAATGATAAAAGCTGTGCTTTCTCGCTTGCTCTTCTCTGTATCCACATGAGTCCATCTCCTCCCATTCTTCTGACTAGTTAATTACCTTAAGTGCTATACACAGTGCATAAACCCTGTTTATTTATCTTTAAACGAAAATTAAAAAAATGATATGCCCTCAATGCTGTGTCAGATCTTCCCCAAGATACTGTATCGATGTTAGTAATAATTCCAGTATCACGACAACACTACATCATTTAGTACCTATCATCCTTCCCATGGTGGATATTTTTTGTCCAAGAGATTCACAGGAAACGATGCATGCATTTCATCCAGGGTAAATGTTTATAATCTTATCATATTCAGCCTGTTCACTGCTTTAATAAGTTACTGCTCATATCGCCCACAATTTGCTTCTGTTGCTAGTTCACGATAAAAGAGTTTTACTGACAAAGTAGCTTCTCAAAGAGCGTTTCCTTTACCTTGCAAGGCAGCTGGATTTGCATAATCACATGATCAACTGTACTGGCAGCTACGGGCGCAGTGTAGATGTGACGGACAGCGAGAGGAGAGACTGCTGCTGTAGCATCAGTGCTATGAGAACTGACGAGTATATTTCATTGAAAGAAGAGCAAGAAATAGCACTGAAAGCTTTAAATGGAAACGATGATTACTCCCAACTGGCTTCAGTAAGAGTTTGATTAACCAATGTTAAACGGTGGGAGCGATCTCCTGTAATAGACAGTGACAGATCATTGGTCCAATCACCTGCTTAGTATTTTTTGAAAGTGCCTGTCCTTTTCCAAACAGTTTCAAAGGCTGGCCTCCTACATGGTTCTGCATAACAACCCAACTGAACAAACTCATCGCTGATAACAATGCAGCGCAGTGAGGATGTTTCATATGCCCCTTTTCCACTGGTCAAAAATCCCACTGAAACCACTTGAAGATTCGCGACTCTTCGTGACTTTCCAAATGTCATTTGACTGAAAGGCTCAAATTATGATAGTGGAAGTCATTTTACGGGGGTTGTGACGCTCAAAAGAATTGTCCACTGTTTTACAGACGCTTCTTTCACAATGGGTCTGTTGTTGTTTTCTCCTCTGTTACAACTGTTTAAGGTGCATTCGTGACATGAGACATGACATCAGCGACAGACGTGATGCTTCAGATCAAAATCACAAACTGCCGGAAGTGGGAACGGGAATGGGGTCAATAGGTGATTTTTAGTGGGTTGACCCGCGTTTAAAACACTTGTGTAGAACCGCTAATTTTGGTCAAAAGGCGGTAATAGAGGACACGTATACATGAATCTGTCCACTTGTCACAGTTACCAGACCAGGCATGAGCGTAGGCAGTGGCGAAGAGAAAAAAAAATACAGGAAGAATCGCTGACCCTGCTTTTAATTTCAGCGATCAAAATGTAAAGATCCTTTCGATCAATTTTTGATTTAGAATCGATCACTCACACACAATTGGGGCAATGGAGGCTTAGCAAAAAATGGGTATTTAGTTTGGATTCAAATGTATTAATTAATTGTTGGTTCTACTTTGTTTTAAACGATTTCTTTGAAAACAGTGTGTTCAAAATGATGTTTGATGGTGTAGCAAGCACACCATCAAAACGACGTGTGCTTGCTACACCAGCCTGTCATGTTCAGACTCCATCTGTTTAGTTGATAATGCCAGCTTTGAGTTTTAATCTACAACTGGGTTAAGGTCAGAGTTCACACACACACAGGGCTGGAGTTAATACCAGTGTTTGACTGGTTCAGTTGGAACAGGAGGGATGCGGGGTAGGTTTGACTCTTTCTTTAAATCCCTAGAGTTGGATGTTACAGATTCTTTACCCTGCTGTGCACTTTATTCTAGTGATGAATATATGCAATACAGCATTTCTTTGTGGAGCAAGATGAAAATATTCATTTGAATGGAGGAATATGATTGACATTCACATTATTCATAACACTTGACACCCTTTTACCTCTACTTTTCACTTTTCACTTCTGTGTAAAACTGAAATTAACTTGCATTAATTGGCAGGATTTCATACATTTTTCATTTTCACAGCCTCGCCGTGCAAGTTATATCGAGCGATGCGCCTTCCTGCAGAGAGAAGAGCCGGTGAAGCCCACAGCTCATAACGCTTATGAAGTTTTCTGAGAACACAGCAGTGTACCGCTCTGTTCAATAGAGGTGTTAGACTCGAGAGATGCAGAACACCACTTTAAAATAAAAAAATAAATAAAAATCAAGATGAGGGGAGAGGAAAATGAGAGACACGTTTCTGAGCTAAGCAACCAAGGGAAATCACGAAGTAGGTCAGAAAAAAAAGAATGTTTGGGGTTGTGGGGTGAGAAAAAGAGAGAAGACGGATTGATGGATTGTTGCAGAGAGCGTGCCTGTTGTAAACACAAACAGATATATGTCAGCAGATTTAGGAGCTGCCACTGATGGCTGCGTCTTCCTCTGAGAAGGGTTGCCTGGAAACAAGACTTAAACAACCAACAAATGAGCAGAGGACAGAGAGGATGAGATCTTCCACAGAAGGTCAGAATAACAAAGAGGTGAGACTGAAATTGGAACCTGGAATGTCAAGAGAGTGTTTTCAAAGGCTTGTTTATGCTTTATTAGATCTGACACTGTGAAGAAAGACAGGACAGAGAGCAGTATGTGTGGTACGCACTTAGTGTGAACCCACCATGACGTCACACATTGGTTTGTGGACTCGTTGTAGCCACTGGATATCTGTCATATCAGTAAATTATTTTTTATTTGCATATTGTAATTCACATCAAAAGTTTCCCTTGACACTTTCCAATTGGAGCAGGTCTAGACAATACACTCTAATTCATTTGTTTACGGAGACCCAACATTTTCCTCATGAGCAAGCACTTGGTGACAACAGAAAGAACTGCATTGTAAGAGGCAGAAACCTGCAGCAGAGCCGTACTCAACTGTGGGCAAATTCCTGGATCCGTCCCTTTATCTGGATTCGCTCCAAAAGTTAATGGGGTGAGACCCATCCTCCATCCCAAGTTTACAGTGCAGTATGTGTGGAATGCACCGAGTGCAAACCTACCACGACGTCGTCTACTGGTTCCTGGACTACAGTTTTGAAGCTTTTCATTACAGCTACTGGTATCTTTGCCGCAAGTGACTATATTTGGACGAGAGGGTGGAGCTGGCGAGGACGTTGCTTCAAACACAAAGCTTATTTGGGCAAGCATACATGTAAAGTCACATGACAGCATTAGCCAGAATCAAGAATTTCATTTCCATTGTTTGATCACTCAGTGATTTATAAGCTACAGCTGCGTCAATTTACCATAACAGCTGTTTTCTAACAGTTAATCAACAGCCACCAGCTGAAACTTAGACGTGCTTTAGCTTGTTAAAACAGCAAAAGTAGTAATGCTTGTGAATTGAAAACACACTCTTTTAAATTGTGATTTCAGTGTAAAAGCCCAAATCAGACCAATAAGGTTGATTCAGCTCAGAAACATAAATAGAGTTCACACCTCCCCGCCCACATGTAAGATGTATTTTATCACTCTCCTTTATTTGCCACTCTGCTGATATACTCACGACTATTTTTTATCACGCTAGCTGTTGATTCATGCAAACATATACGTCCTTTTCTCTGATCTTTATATCAGTTATGAACCTTTATACATGATCGTAGCTTATTAGACACGAGAGTTGTTTTATTAGTTGTTGCCATCATTTCTATTGGGTATGACAGCGACATACTCACTGCACTACGTAACTGCTTAGATATGGGAACAGGGTGACAATACTTCAACACAATCAGTTGAGGCAAGAAGCACAAGCCACCTAATGAAGAGACAGGTTTTTAACCAGCCAACATTTTACCACAATTAAAACTGCTTTAGTTAGAAGTAAAAAGGAAAGTGAGCACACTCCAATGTTGATAATGTTTCCTTCTGCACAGGAAAATTGTGTGTCCAAAACTATGGTAAGTAAAAAGTTGAACCATTCTGTCTCCTGTTAAGATATTGAACTACATTAGTTAAGTCTCTGGTTCACCTAATATGTTCTGTACATTGAGGGGCCCAAATGTGCCCAAAACTGCCAAATTAATTAATTAAAAAAAGTCACTATATTTCATCTCAAAATCCAGTCATGTATTTGTTCTGGAAAATAAAATGTCGCTAATTTAAACTAGTACCAACCAGTTTAACCAATGATATCATGCCATCAATTTTTAACTTTAAGAGGTGAACGAGTGACACTGAGCGAAGTGTTTCACTGATTACTGTAGAAAAACACAAGTATATAACTGTATTCACCGAGTTGGGTGAAACTGGATCATATGTTACAGAGACAATGTTTCCCGGGCCTTCCTCTATTGTCCTCCAGCTGCCCTCGTTGAGTTGAGTAGTCACCGCTAACAGTGGCTAACTGTACCGAGCTCCAGGTGAACGTGGCTGGTGTTGGGACCGAACACAAACTCTGAGACCAGCTGCAGCGAGTTAGATGACAGGGAATCCAGTATCGAGGTGGATTACAGAGTTTAGCTGCTGTTAGTGTAGCATGGCGGGGACCAGATTCCAAGGATGTTATATTGCAAGTGGACATAGCCTTGGAGGCGGAACTGCATTCATTCCTTTGAAAGCTGCTCAGTGGCGTATTGAAAACAAAAAGATTTCCCTGGTTTGAAAATATCCGGATCTTCCATGTTGTGCGGCCCATAGAGCATGTGCACTAGAGACCTACGCCAACAATGCCGGCTAACTTCTGGTTTAACGCCTGTTAAATAATGTAGTCACACGGCTCTTCTAGACTTTCTAGACAAGCTTATGGGAAAAAAGTCTTTTTGGGCCCCAGTGCGTCATGTGGCGGTAATTACACGGTTTGGCCACTATGGAAAACTGGCATCAAATCCTGCCGCTCTTCCTGTGGACTTGGGTGGGATCACATTTGCTAATGCTGTTAATCAATGATGCCAACTTTTCAATTTAGTTTGGAGTGACATTCAGTGTGCATTATACAAGTAGGCTTTCTGTGACATCACAGGGGTTGGGGTCATAAATAATCATGCTGAGTCGATAATTATCGTCCATGATGAAGATGTTTGGTTGATCAGCAGACATGACCGCGTAAATCAGGAGACCAAATCTAACCAGGGTATCTTGGGATTTTATTCATTTATCATTTTTGCGTAGGCATATGCATATCTAAAAACCTTACCTTACCTTCATGAAAAGGTAACAGAGCAAGAGAGAGAGCGTCCCTGTAACCATAGTAACTCTGTCACTCCTGCTGCCTGCACTGTGGTGCAGAGGAGAGAAGAGATGCTGCCGTCTCTTTCCCTGCAGTTATCAGTTATAAATTACATTTTCGCCGCGAGGAAATGGACGTGTGGCGTGGAGCGTGTGAAAAGTGTGAACTGTGTGAGTCATTCTATGACAGTTGGCGCTGTTTAAAATTGTAATCCTGATAATAAATCCCCATTTTTACCAAAATGCATCTGTAATCTGATTATGTCTTTTTTTTCTGCAGCTTAAACAGAATACAGTTTTTTTGTGACCTAATTACGTAACGCCGCATCATGTATCCCATTACCCTCCCGAGTCTGGTTAGACTGTACAATACAGAATTCGAGCCTCCGGCATTCATAGGCAGCAGCAGGCCCGAGTCATGGTGGAGCAGCAACATCAAGAGGCTTTCACTGTAGGACAGGACACAGCAGAGGTGGAGCTCAACACATTGTGTCTCTTTTTTCCCCCTCCCTCTGTTTCCTTCGTAAATCCTCTCCTCTGTCCACTCTCCCTCCCTCTAAACAGTTGTTTTCTCTTATTCATGCTGTCCATATCTGTCTATCTGCCACAGAGCGCCCCCCCCCTCGTCTCCTCCCTTCCTTTGCAGCATGAGCCACCACGGGGCATCTGGGGACTTGCTGTGCCATTCAGCTAAATCTCCCCACCCAGCCCAGCAGTTTCCCAGCAGATGCTGCTTTCTTCCTTAAATAGATAGGATGGAGGGCCGAATTAAGAGAAGAAGCAACAGAGGGAGGGAGGGAAGGAGGGAGGGAGAGGAGACGCTGGAAGAGAGAGGATAAACGCGGAAAAGGCCAGTGATTGTGATAAGAATGAAAAAAGGAGGACTGAAGAGAAAAAAACTGAGGATGAGTGGGCTATAGGGTACTAAAATAGACAAGAAATGGAAAATGTTAAAATATATCTGGCTGGAACAGTTATGTTGACTAACGGGCCTCAAAAGCACAATGCAAAATAGAAACTAATGTGACATGAGAATAGTACGACAGTAAACAGACAGGAGACACGATGGACACTTTGACCCAGTCCCAACACACCTGTTGACCCTACCACTAAACCCCTCTGTTTTGAATGCTCCCGTGTTGGGGTGTGCTAGGTTGGGATAGAGAGGTTTTATGGCTACATGGCCTTCCAATCAGAGGTTGTAAGGCCAATCTTGTATTAACCCTCATTTTAAGGCATATGACACCCGAAAATTGAATTTAAGTCCTGCAGTGAAGGTGCTGTGGTTGGTACCAATATCAGTGCAGACTGGCAGCATAGGGTCGCTAATGTTAGCCTATAAAGCATAGCTAATTAAAGTGGCCAGTAACAAAGCAGTGGTCTTTTTTCATTTGATGGCTTGATTAATAGCATGAAGTCGTGAATGCATTGCAAGCATCAATGCTTTTCTATCTCCATCAGATAAATGGCGAATGGCGTGATAGTACTCGGATTTACCTTAATTTCCTCATCAACTCCTCGTCCAGATCCAGAAATTCAGAGTCCTTTAATATCTTGAAACCAAGCCCAATCTGATACTTACAGCAGTAAATATGTAATGTTGATTAAATATGTATCTGCCATTTAGATATCAGCTGCTTCTTCACAGGCTACTTGATACAAACACTGGAGGTCATTATTTAAAACTATTACAAGCTTAAATTATTGATATGATAAGCATGAAAGTTTAATTGGGAAATGTGACTCCTGGGATTGACATGACACATTCAGCTGATGGTTTTAGTAGAAAGGATGCATCACTCCGTTGGAGTTATTGGAACTACAAAATTCTCCATAACACAGTGGTGTTACAGAGTGGAGGTCCTTCCCTCACAAATGATCTTGGCGAGCACACAAACCCGAGAACAATTACACTTACAGCTTTGACAATAAAAGGCGCAGTATGTGAGAATTTTTGTTGAAATAAACGATAGCAGAATTTACAGAATGGGAATGGCTGTGTGACGTCAAAACATAATAGGGCTCCTTTAAAGTTGGGACCCGGCCTCATGATTACTAAAACCTACAGACCTCGACAATTCACATGTGATGACTTATTTTCATAAACCCAGACTAACATTTTTGAAGTCTGAAAGAAGCCCATGTTGAATGATCTCTCATCAGATGGTAAGATAAGGCAGTCAAATTGACCAGAAGGATTCTGTTGTCAAACTGCCTGATCTGTCTTCTGGAAGAGAGCTATTCCAAAGGCTCGACCCATTTCAGTGTCCTTTTCAGCCTCGCCATGTGAGTCAGCTTCTACCCAATCTCCAACAGGGTGAGAGATTATTTTGTCCCTCACGACATCCACCCAAGTCATCAAACCAAGTGCTCAGGCTGACTCATCTTATTTCATAATTAATTACGGTGGATGATGATGGTCACTGTTTTGCATATTTTGTCATATATTTCATGTATTTACGATGTGTTATGCTCAAGTCTGCCTTTTACTGAGCTGCCCATCTTATGTACCAGACGATTTCTTGGCTTGGCAGTACATTCCTGAAGCCTGGCGAAGCTCAGAGCCAAGACAAAGTCCAACACATAACCCCCATAAAGCAGCAAATTGTCATTTTTACGTGTCAGCTTTTGTGCAAATTAAACAAAGCAGATTCAAATGACGTCACGTCCACACAATCATTCAAGCTTCACCACAGCCTGGAATCATCAGTTACATCCAAAGAAATCCTTGGGGAACTCTGCATTCTGTCTGGTCCCATTGCCATAGATGGGTTCTGAATGTTTCAGCCGCCTCTTCAATTTAAGCAACGGTTGCCAAATGTTCACACTCCAACGAGTTCAAGGTTTATAAATAAATTCCACTCTTTTTTGGAACAGGTGTGATATGTTCAACACCTTCTGACTGACGCTATTAAGCAAGTCCTAATCTCCTTGGCTGAATGATGAGCACATCAGAAAGGCCTCCATATAAGTGGATTCCCTCTGCTCCCAATGATAACATGCATCATATTTCTACAATTAGCAGAAGATTTCTTGCCTCTGGGTCTGTCAGCTGAGCTTCCCACTGCAGTAACACACAACCAAAAGCTGTCCCAATAATCTAACACTGTTAAAGAAAATCAGGTCTTTTATCCCAGGGAGAAGAAACGTGCAGCAAAGGGTCCAGACTGGACTTGAACCCAGGTCACTGTGGTGAGGACTCAGTATAACTATGACTATATTCTATTCATTGTTAATCAGAGGTCACTAATAGGCAGACAGCAGTCTGGATCCGGCAGAGGCTGTCTTATCTGGACCCTGACCTATAAAAAGCAAGTTATTAAGAATAATAATGTTTGCAGATCATTTATATTTTAACTGGCACAGCTACTCCAGTTTTTACATCGCTGATTGAGCGGCAAAATATCGTTCCAGAATCAAGAATGATACACCCTGAATGATGAAGGCCCTGACAGTATTCTAGCCCAGATTTAAAACAGAGCTCACTTCTCTCACTGAACAGAGAGAAAGTGGGTCAGTGGGACAAAAGAAGTAAAGACCAGACTGTTCAGTTGTTCCGATGTGTCGAGAGTGTTTATTATAAAGTCAGTTGGGACTGTTAAGAAGTGAGGTGTTGTAAAAAGAAAGAAAAAAAAAAGAAAAAAGGAAATTCAATGTACACTTATTATTGAATTTTTCTACAATACAACACTTTAAGAGGCACATTTTTAAAAAGCTTGAAGACATTAGTTAGACATTATGATGTCTCAGACCTTTCTCTAACTGGACCTCTGTAATTCTTCTTGAAATCAAATTAATTTATCATTTTTACTGTTGACTGTGTCCATTACGCTGTAGTGTTATGCACTTTTTAAGTTTGTAACTTATATTAGTACTTATTATAATGTGTCAGTAGCCATTTTTATACTGGGCAGTAAGCCGCCAATTGGCCATCCTTTTTGCAGCTAGGTCTGCAAATTTAGACAGAAGGCGGTAAATTGGGTGTCTGTTTTGATCAGCTAATTTGACGCCTCGGAGGGTACACTTATTTCTACCTCCATTGCTATGTAAATCCGAGACGTCGATGTGCCGGCAATTTCGTGAGATGGGCGGAGGTGTCAATGACGTGCACTGTTGTGCGACCCCCAGCCGGGGAGTTTTAAAACCATGAAACAGCTGATCGCAGCAGTCAGTCCATCACTTCATCCACGGACGTCAACATGAGCAACTGGAAAGCCACTGAGATCCAGGAGATGCTAGATTGACGTCAACAGGCTCTTTAAGAGGCAGAACCCCCGCAAAGCAGCCGGACCAGATTCAGATTCTGTCTCTTCATCCACCCTGAAGCACTGCGCTGACACCTCTGACACATCTTCAACACCTCATTGGAGACTTGTCATGTGCCAGCCTGCTTCAAGTCATCCACCATCATCCCTGTCCCCAAAAAAGCAAGGACCACAGGACTAAATGACTACAGACCTGTTGCCCTCACCTCTGTGGTCATGAAGTCTTTTGAGCGCCTTGTGCTTTCCCACCTGAAAGCCATAACAGACCCACTCCTGGACCCCCTGCTGTTCGCCTACAGAGCCCACAGGTCTGTAGATGACGCAGTTAACATGGCCCTGCACTTCACCCTCCAGCATCTGGACTCCCCAGGAACCTACGCCAGGATCCTGTTTGTGGACTTCAGCTCTGTGTTTAACACCATCATCCCAGCTCTGCTACAGGACAAGCTCTCCCAGCTCACTGTACCTGACTCCACCTGCAGGTGGATCACAGACTTCCTGTCTGACAGGAAACAGCACGTGAAGCTGGGGAAAAATGTCTCTGACTCCCAGACGATCAGCACCGGTTCCCCCCAAGGCTGCGTTCTTTCTCCTCTACTCTTCTCCCTGTACACCAACAGCTGCACCTCCAGTCACCAATCCGTCAGGCTCCTGAAGTTCGTGGATGACACCTCCCTCATTGGGCTCATCTCTGGTGGAGATGAGTCCGCCTACAGACGGGAGATTGACCATCTGGTGACCTGGTGCAGCCAGAACAACCTGGAGCTAAACGCTCTAAAAACAGTGGAGATGGTTGTGGACATTAGAAAGAACCCAGCCCCACCCGCCC
>OMLP01045607.1:0-12157 GCA_900302685.1 Spondyliosoma cantharus
ACGCAGACATTAAAGGACAGGTTTCAAAAACAGGCTGCTTATGCGCACTCATCACAAAAAGCCAATGACCTATTTTGCACAGTTTTGATACATTCTTTTATGCTTATTTAATGTTGATTTTGCAGTGTTTTGTTAAGGATTTGGATTTGGACTATTTTGATATATAATAAATCTATTTAAATATAAATCTTATAAAATGCAGTCAGGCTACGTAGCTTGTTGGTAAATCTAGCTTGTTAGCTTGTATGCTAACTCCGGTGTTTAGCTCCGTCTTTATGGCTACTGGTTAGCAAAAATGTCTTTCAAGTGACCGGGCAGTTATAACGTTAGTTTGTGTTCAGGACGCTCTGAAGTGGTTCAATTGGTTTAGAGAAATAACTTTACTCATGCTTCAGAAAAGCAGCATGGCAAAAATGTTGCGCTGGGTAATGATTACATGGTAACTCTGTCTACCGCGATGTGACTAAAGTGATCTGCATGAGGCACTCGTAATTGTAATTTAGTTGCATTGATCAGAAAGAGAACAATCAGGGCTTATGTTGTTGTTATTTTGAATGCTCCATCTTGGTTATCCTGCGTCCTCAGTTACCATGGTTACAAGCCTGCTCGGGCACGGCAGGCTCCTCTGTGGGAGGGGCTTAGAAGGCAGCAGAGAGGAAGAAGGACTGACCTGGGAACTGTGCTCGTTCAAATATTCTGGCTAAGTCCACTGTTTTCTCAAAACTCCAGACTGCAGCTTTGCAGATTGAAAGTGCGCATAAAAACAGATAGATGGAAACCCACCTACTAGATCATTTTCTGATCTGAAACCACTGTGGGTTAGTTTTGCTTCATTTTAGGCACAAAAACAACTTGGTTAGGGTTTAAAGAACTCCTCGATAAAGTCTGTGGGAACAATCAGTCATGGTTAAAAGAAATCAGTGTTGATCTTTAGTAGGAACAGAGAAGAACACCACAATCCACTAACCACCACACATCAGTTGATTGGACAAATCTGCGTCCTACAAGAAACTACTGGCAGTTGTGGGTGCGATAATATAGGTGTGAGAGTCTGGCAAAAGAAGTGACTGTTCATTTGAAAACAAAGATGGCAGCTCCTAAGAAGGTTAGCTAATCTCCTATAGCATCAGTTACATGTATATCAGAACTGGAGAGTATATTTCATTAAAAGAAGAGCAAATAATGGCACTGAAACAACATTTACGCTCTTCTCTCAACTGACTTGGTGCAGCTGGTGGTAGCGCTCTCTTTCTGTTGATCTGATTGGTTGACATTAGCCCATGATAGACGGTGGTATACAGATGGTTCATCCAATCACCTGCCAATTATATTTTGAAAGTGCCTACAATTTTCAAAATATTTACCAAAGGCAACTTGGCACATGGTTCCCAGGTGTAAAACACCATCTGGCACGCCAGGTTGAACCAATCCAGCCTCCTCCATCAGCAGACTTTGTGGCGCTACAGCAACGTCACGCAATTTCCTTTGCTCCGAAGTAGAACGCCAAGTATTTTGCTCCCAGTAGTACACCCTAGTAGACTATAACATATGTCAGTTTGGGGAATTTGCAGATGATGACTGATGCTGTGCCCATTTCGAAAGACAAAAATATTGTGTGGCATCATCCAGACATGAGTCTCAGACAATTTGAGTGAAACACTGGGACAGATTGGAACAAAACAAAATAAGTGATGTGATGTTACATGATGTGTCCAAGAATGGGTTCATTGCAGTAAATGAGACATTTTGAAGGAATGGCAGGATTTTTAACTTCCTTAAAAAAGTATCATATGATTCTTTAGATTCTTTCAACACTTTCACCCCGCCATGAAGAAAACTAATGATTATGATCTTGAATATAAGCATCTGCTTTTGGCTGCTAGCATCTCCAGCCCAGAAATATCAGCACTGCTGGTGTTTTCTCTGTGTTGCGCCCTCCAACAGAGCTTGTCAACAAGAAATCCAGTACCAGAAGGGAAAGCTGGGCACTTAATCAGATAAAAAGTGTGAAACTGATGCCAGGAAAGGAGTTGAGATGCCATACACCCCTGTCTCTTCTGCAAGCACATTAATCACTGTCAGCATCTTCTTTAAAATGTCAGACTGGGGATGGGGGACAGTGATATCAAACCCTCAAAGACATGCTCTTATGAAAACAAATTGTACTTCGAACTAATTTATTTTCTGATGAAATTATGCATAGTCACGTATTAAAAAGACAAATGTCTGTTTTGTGTCTGTGAGGAAACGAGAATGTTTCCCTCTGGAGCAAAGGTTGCATTTCTACTGAAACATATAAAAGACATTTCTTCTTTTCTTCTCTCCAGCTTTGCATAGCCAATAATTTGCACAACAAAGAATACAATTTATTATTTCTCTAAAGAAATATTCGGGCCCTTACAGGGTGTAGGAACAGAGAAAACATCATCTGCTGAACATAAAAAAGAAGTAGCTGTACATTTTTTTTCTAAAGAAATCAAAGGAAACTCATCTGAAAGGAGGCGACAGCTCGTTTTATAGGTGGGTGTTCTTTTGCCATGGAAAAGTGGCTGTGCTGGAAGGACAAGTCACCCATGTGACCCTGACTGCATGACAACACATCAACTCTGTGTGGAAAGGTTAACAGAAAATGAAAACAGCACATGTACTCTAACTTTCAGACCAGCTGCCACTTTTATTTTCCCCTGCTGTAAAGCCCTACATAGGACCCCGGTAGATCTTGACAGAAAGCAATATTTGGAAGAAAAGGGCAGCACTGGCACCCATTGCCAATGGGAGCGGATGGGTGGTGTGTCGATTATATTTGATGGGGGGACCCATGGTGATCTAAGGGAATAGTTTGGGTATATTTAGCAGAGCTTTATGAGAGCCTGAAGAGAAAAGTGATATCACATTATGAGTGATGTCCTAGAATACATAAAGACTGTACGCGGGGTGAAACACCTAGCTTGGCTCTGTTCACAGCTAAAAAATAAAATACACCCACTCGCACCTCTAAAGCCCACTAATTTACACATTGTACAAACACTTTCAAAAACAAAATACAGCCCGATAGAAAAGTGAATGTATTTAAGCTGCATTTTGTCAAAACCATGGTAACGTTCAGCCATTGGTTTGTGTGTTTTACCAAAATGCACAAATGTGGGCCAGTTAACAGTCATACTGATTTGTATGTAGACAAATCACTATCTAAAAATAATACATCTACAGAACCGGTAGAAAAGGTACAGCATAAAAGTCTCTCTTTCCCTAAAAAACAAGATTGTGAATCAATAATTTCAGGTCCAAATGATTGTCGGTATCATGTGTTATCTGTGTTTCATCAGCATCTTGGTAGTTGCCAGGTCTAAATGGTTCATTTCTACAGCTCGCATCCAGCACACCCTCGTTTCGTGCCATAATAAACAAGATCCCTGCTACTATCAATGCCGTGCTGCCTCACAGAACATCTTTTTCTTCCTACCTGGAGAAGGAGTGCAGAGATGGAGAGAAATGTGAAGGCCATGCTGAATGTAACTAATAAAGTAACTTGTAATCTAACTTAGTTACTATTAAAAACAAGTAATCAGTAAAGTATCTTAGTTACTTTTTAAAGGAGTAATCAGTAATCAGATTACTTTTTCAAGGTAACTGTGGCAACACTGCCCAAACCCATCAGTGGTCCTGAATGTCAGCTGTCTAAAGTCGCTCAAGTTAGCTCTACTGAGCTCTACTGAGAGCAGGCTGCTTCTGTGTCTGCAAATGCTAATGAGCTCCGTCTCTCTCCTCTCAGGGAGAGGATGCTGCTTAAGCTAGGGTTACCATGCACTAATGTTTACGGTGGATGTATCGCTATGGCTCGCCGAGGTGCTGTCGTTCAACCATACCAGTTTGACCCAGAATCGGACCCAGAAGGAGAGGCTCCTGAAGAAATACAGTTAACTGTAAAATACAGCTGCAGCAGGACGTTTCAGAATGTTTAGTGTGTCTGAATATGTTACTTAGTTTGTTCGTATGTGTTGTTACAGTTACTACCATGTAGCTAATGCTAGCTCCTGCTAACGGTAAAGGTAACTTATAATTCTTCGGCAACTGTAAATACAATCAAACCGCGGCGACACTTACCTGTGGCTCGGGTGCAGTTGCTGGGTCCGGTATGGTTGGGACTGATCCTTTTACGAGGGTCAGTACAAAGCTGGCTTTGCCTCTTCCTCGCTACTGAAGCAGTCTGATGTGAAGTGGTTAGCACACACAAACTTACACGAACCACAGCCGGCACGTTGTCGTTAAAAATTAAACGCAACCACTGTCTCTTCTGTTCTTCTGTAGCTGGGACAGAATATAGACACTTATGTTGATTTTTACAACCAACAACAGAGCAATTTGCGTGTCTCGCTCTGAGCGACGACATTGTGAAACACTGCTATCTTACTGCTGGACACACCGAAATTCACCTCAGGGGTGAACGCCCCCCTCTCGGATAAATCCGGGGAGAGGGGGGTAGTGTTTTCTCGCAGAGGAGGCTGGCCTATAAAAATCTCTCCTGTCGTTACGCAAGGGCAGGAGCTGAATCTGAACAGCCTGTAGGAGCCCCGTTTTACCAGTGGGTGGGCTGCAGAGACGATGCAGGACTTGCTTGCTTTCCTCATTCTGGGAGTTGGTAGGCTAGTAGGAGGACCAGTTTATATATGTAGAGACCAGAGAAAATGTGTTTTTCATAATATGGGACCTTTAAACATCATCTATGGAGAAACTGAACAGGAATTTTACTTCCTGATCCAGGCATCTCATCATCTGAACGTTAGTATTCTCTACTATTAATTCTGCTCTAGTCTCAAAACTACCACCAAGTTCATTACCAACCAACAACCACCTTGAGCTTAGAAAGCTTTGCTTATAGGTTATTTACCACAGAAAGCTCAGGCACCTCCATCATGTTTATCTACAGGAACAAAAAACACATTTGTTCTCACTGCCCTCTTAACACGCTTGGCATTACTGGGAGCTTAAGTGCAGCCTTGAGACAATCAAAAGCTAATTTCTTCTGACTCAACTCCTTTAGAACTTCACATGCTGAACACCTGCCTCTTTCCCTGTGTTACCAGTAGATTGAAATGTGTTGTCTGATTAAGAAGGGCAGGATGTGTTTGCAGTTTCATCAGTCAGAGGGGAGGGGAGTTTGCGCTTCCTGGACATGATGTCAGGAAGCTGACAACTCCTCTGTGTAGCTGAGTTATTGCTTTGAGTGCTCTAGTGCAGGTGCAGCATTTTTGGACTGCAGCAAATGGCTACAGGAGTGAGCATGATGAGAATAGCATGCAGACGATGAAGCGTCTCATCAATGTCATTTCTGTATTTGGTCACTATGAGCCCTGCCAGATAGTCGGGTGATCCTAGTAATTTAACTATATTGTGGAAAACTAAAATTATATCCTGGGTTTGTGTATTTCACACCCTTTTCATGAGTCATAAGAGACTTTTAGTCCATCTTCTTTAGTTATACTTGTCAGCATCAAATAATTTTGCAGCAAGTTAATCAATGCATTTAAAGTCTGTTCAGGAGCTCTTTGATTTGCTGTGTCAAATTCAGCTTTCTTGTAAATGGTAAGAAAACGTATTAAACTGTGTGAACTTGTCCCGAGAGAGCCAAGCTATCAGGCGTGCTAACTAACCATTGCTTGTAGTTTTGTTAGTTAGTGTCTTGTTAGCTTGTTCCATGACAGCAAAGCAAACAAGCTTGCTAACAAGTTTGCTAACAGGCAAAGGAACGTGTCCCAAGACAAGCTAGCAAGTTGCTAACAGAAGCGCATGAATGTACCCCATGTAAGCCAGACTTACAAATTGGCTCACTAACAGTTTCTAAACTTGTCCCATGACGGCCAAGCTAACAAGCTGGCTAACAGTTGCTTGTGAACTTAGCCCATATAAGCCAAGCTAACAAGCTGCTAACTGTCGCTTGTGAACTTCCCCAATTAAAGCCAAGCTGTAACAATCTTGCTGTAGAGCTAGCTAACTAAGCTAATAGTTAGCTAGCTCTACAGCAAGATTGTTACAGCTTGGCTGCTTGGCAAAAACACATTTTTTCTTGTGAACTTGTGAACTTCTCCAATTACAGCCACGCTAACAAGCTACGTAAGCTGACTTGTCCTATGACAGCAAAGCTAACACATTTGCTAACAGCTGTGCCAGGCCAAGCTAAGAAGCTTGCTAACAGGAAACTTTTCCAATTAGCCTCGCTATACCAATCTTGCTATGTAGTTAGCTAACTAACAGTTAGCAAACAGCTAGGTCAGAAAGTATTTTTTTCCAAAGTATGTACAAAATGGCTGGAGGAGTAAGCAGCACAGTACAGAGATCCTTCAGCTACAACCTAGCCTACTTAAAAAAGATGGGGTTGAATTTCATTAGGTGCGGTAAGTATTTTTTATCATCATATATTTTTTATCAAGTAATCCATCATTACTTCTTACCACAGAACCAAGCTAGTGTTGTGCCCCCTGCTCCTTTATGCTAAGCTAGGCTAACCACTCTTTAATTAACAAGACATGACATTGGTATCAGTCTTCTTGTTTCACTCCAAGAAATTAGGCCAGTAATCAGATTTTTCAAAATTACAAACTGTTTATTTAGCATTAAATTAGTCTGATCTGGAGGCTGCTGCTTGTTCATATAAGTAATCAATACTTTTCGTTCATCTTTTTCAATATGGAACATGTAACCTTGTGTAAAAACTGATATGCAAATTTGTTTTGTGAACATTCTGTCACACACGCACACACACACACACCATCATCAACTGCTTTTATTTCACTTTATGCAGTCCTACTTAACTGCCTGTATCCTTGGCTCTGTGCTCGATTAAAGCTCATTCTCTGTCCTGAATGCTAATGTGTGCCAACCAGCCAGCTGCTCCCTGTTTTATTTAAAGCCCTTTTGTCAAGGTCCAAATTAAAATCTATGAATTACATTTTCCAGTGTGGAAAAGTGTCTGCTGAGGTTGCCTCAGGAGGGTCTGATAAGATTCTGATTTTGAAATTTTAGAGTTAGCTTCATGCAGTCTTTATTGTCCCTTGGCCTCAAATCTCAGTATTGTGATGTTCCTCATTTTCAAGCCTTATACCTTAAGTCTTTTATATATTCTAATTATAGATTTGATGGGGGGGTGTCCATCAGATGTTTCAAACTAAACACAGTTAGGAGTCTACAGCCATTTTAGCACCTCTCTGAGGCTGTGATCAAGGATAGTGAGGTTTTCAACAAAATGCTAACGTCTGCATGCTAACATGATTCCAATGACGACGATATTTTTTGGCCATAAACCAAAGCGGGCTAATGGAAAAACTGGAATTTGATGCTGATGCAAGCAGAATAGTCAATACAATTGCCATAAAATTCATCCTGAAGGAAAATCTGCAAAAAAATCCTGTCTTCAAAATCCCCTTTGCTACAGGAAACAACAACGACTTCTGAGCTAGCAACATACATGCTGAAAATGGCAAGTTACCCTAACATTAGCCTGACAAGCCACTAGCCTAGCAGTAAACTAAAACAAACTAGCAGCTTTTAACTTTTCTTTTGTGGAGATATAGCATTTTAACATCAGGGCTCAACTCATTATATATATATATAACACATATTATTGCAGTCTTCTTTTATATACTGACATGACATGCGTCACCAAACGTTAACATGGCCTTCACTTCTTTTCTTTTAAGTGTTAAAAAAGGTGAAAATAACATTTTAGGCTGCAATGACAGATTATTTATGACTTATTATTTGTTTGTCTAGGCATTCAAAAAAAATCAGTCAATGAAGATCTTTCTCATCTGATTAAAATTTCTTCCCCAAAACTACACAGTGCACCTTCAAATTATGTAAATACCCTCGAGAGGAAACCCAAAATTAAAAAGTATGAACTTGAAAACTGGCACAAAATGAGACACTTTTAATGAGATGACATATCTTTGACTGTTTTGGTGTGTAGTCTTTGTAATCATTTATTTTCACTGTGTTATGCTCACAGTTTTAAGACAAACGGCAACTTTGTTGGCCATCTTTTAAAATGTCAAACATAAAAGTAAATCATTGTGCAATTCAAATGCATCAAAATATTATTTGTCTTTGCTAGTAGATTTTTTCTAAAAAAAGGTCCCAGTCGGTCGACTCGAAGGGGAGGGACTTGGCCTCTCCATAGGTGTGGTCCCAAAGACTATCGTGGCTAAAAACTATTCAGCTGATTAGACCACCCCTCCCTGTAACACTATAACCTTTTCCCTCCACCAGCTCATCCTCCCGTTGTAGTCAGCAGGAGCCTGTCCACCTGTGTGGTTGGTTTCAACACAGCTGCTGGCATGAAGAAGCCACAGCAGCGACTGCAGTCATGACATTGTTTGCTCCGCTGACTCAGCCATTGCTTCTCTCCTTTGATGAAAGCCGTGCATGCTGGGCAGTGGGATTACAGTATTTTATGTGATGCCTCAGCATTAAAACCCTCTGTACCTGGTTGTGGCTCTACTGATAGTGCGCTTCTTCTGCAGCTTCCAGGCGACTGTTAATGTGTTTTCTTAAGAGCATGAAGGCGACTTCACCATGTCCCGAAAGACAAGGCTGTTTCACCCAAATGTACTGACAGAGGATTATCTGTGGGTGCTGTTGAGACATAATGCCCCTTCATGCACCTCCACATGAGACTCCTGATGATGCCCACACAATGCTCTAAGAGGGCTCATTAATAGTTTTCATAGCCGCCTCATTAAGGAGGATATATGCTTGGGTATCATGCCTCCAGCATAGGAGTTGATGTATAGTTCAGCAGCAGATTACACCCACTTAAGTCACCATGACAACATAAAATGAATATGTATATGACAATTTTCCTCTGACTCTGTCTGTTTGTGTATTTCTTCACTCACTCGAGTCGGCCCGCTTGTCCGAATGCGCCAATTTGATTGACTGAGGCATGTGAGATCCTTTACAATGCTTGAAAGTGGTCTTGTTGTTTGCCATCATAGTCTGGAAAAGTTGCACCAGTTGAAATAGAAATGAGTCATCAAAGTTTAATAATGCTTAATATTTTATCAATTGTAGGTCCAGGTCTGGATGGGGCACAGTCTAGGTCCAGAACATAGATTTATAGAAAGAACTAAGAACTAAATAGGGGGTTCCCGGATGCAGCGGAGGAGTGCAGATGAGTGTTTGTGAGCTCTCGTGGTGGTACCTAGCATCTGCCTTTATCCGGGTTTAACCTCTCACAACTTTGGTTTATCTGCAAGAGGCGAAGGCATTAAGAACACTTATGTATGGCAAGCTACAATTTTCGACATACAAAGCGAAAGAAAACTTCAACTCGAACTTCACGGCACCTGCACGCTGTAACTACAAGAAACATGGCGGACGGGGAAAAGGAAACGTCCTTCAGCAAACTTCTCGAGGCTATTCAAGAAACTAAAGACGATCTCACAAAACATATTGACAAGAAAACAGCCAACATACAAACAACATTAACGAAAATCGAGTCCTCAGTCTCTACGCTGGCGGAACAGGTCGAGGAGATACAGACAAGAGTAAGCACAAATGAAGACGATATCAAAGAAACACGCGACAGTGTTGACGAAATGGAGAAACAGATAACGCACCTCAAAGACAAAACTGATGACCTATAAAACCGCAGCAGAAGGTCTAACATTAGGATAATAAATGTTCCGGAACAAGCAGAGGGCCGTGATACTGTAGGATTTTTGGAAAAGTTTATACCACAAATCCTGGGTAATGACAACTTCACCTCACCTGTTACCCTGGAAAGAGCACACCTCATTGGGAAGAAGTCGGACAGACCGCGGCCCCTCATTGCCAAATTCCTGAACTTCAGAGATAAGGAAAAAGCCCTTCGACTGGCCAGAAGTAAAGGAGAGATGACATATGAGAACAAAAGGATATCGTTCTACCCAGATTACAACGCAGATCTGCAGCGTAGGAGAGATGAGTTCCGTGACGTGAAGCAGAGAGAGAAGGCGGTGGAATACGCACTGATCTACCCAGCCCAGCTTCACATCAAACATCTTGGAACCGTCATGTTCTTCTCCACTCCAGCTGAAGTGCAACGTTTCTTGAAAGAATTCCCAAGTGAGTAGCCTAAAGCTGACCAAAGTGACTGCAGTACACAGCCCACCGTTATAGACACTGATGAGAAGGGATGAGAAGGTTTGTGATTCAAGCTACAACATAATAGCCTAATCCTGTTATCTTCAAATGTTCAAAATAACTGGGAACACGGCTGATGATAAACTGCAGACCCTGCACACAGGCTTATGCGCATGATGTTATGGTTGTTATTGTAAAATTTAAAACTTTCCCATATACAAACTGTTATGAGTGGCAAGTTTTTAATTTTCAACAGTTGCTGGAGCCACCACTGTTGCTTAAGATAGTTACCTACCTAATGTGTTTTTGTTACAGGGGTTTTGTTAGGCAGGTTTTTACTTTAATGTTTTGGGGTTATGTATGGTCTCTAACTAAAACTCAATCCTTTACTCACACATATCCAGATTATTCTCATGTCTAGATTCAGTCTCATCATTATACCCATGTTCATTATTTTACCACTTCTAAATTCAATGCAGGAATGTAACCAGACATCCTTAGAGCTGAATACTATGACACTTATCCTTTAGAGACATCTATATGAAGAGCTTATATTATGGGTAAGCGAAGATGTATATCTTGGAATATAAGAGGGATCAACTCACCAATTAAGAGGAAAAAGATGTTGACATATTTAAAGAGGCAGAATATAGACACCTCACTGACTCTGAACATCTAAAACTCCGTAGAGACTAGGTGGGTTTTTTTTTTCAAAAGCAAGAGGTGTCGCCTTGCTCATTAATAAACACCTGAACTTCAAATTAAATGTAGTAAAAAAGGATAAAAATGGCAGATTTTTGTTTGTAGACTGTGAAATAAATAGGAACAAGATATACTTGGTGAATATATATAGGCCTAATTACAATGACCCATCTGAATCTGATTATGAAACTGGCTACAATTGGGGGAGACTTTAATTTGGTCTTAAACCCTCTTTTGGATCGATTGTCACCCAAAACATCTTCACTATCAAAGGCTGCAACAGATAGCCATATGGAGCCAGAACAGTCTCATAATGGATAAATGCACACAGAAAGTAATAAATGCACCAAAAAGGACTCACAAATGTTTTTGGGGAGTTGTGTATATATATATGACTCGATACACAAATGCATTTTCAATGCACACGCAAATATGCTTCCACACATATATATATATATATACGAAAAAAGGAAACATGGCGTCTAGAAAGGTGCAGTTGGTAACTCTTATAAAAGTGACTTTTTGTCATATTTGCTTAAACTGTCACTATGTAAAGAGAGCATTACATTAAACTAGTAATCTGTTAATAAACAGGCTCATTAAGTCCCGCCTACTGCTCCTACTGCAAATTGCCAGAATCCACCGAGCAACAAGAACCAATCAGAACCAGGATGGTGTAGTTCAAACTCTTATGTTCCTGTTCTTGTTCTGCTTTAGGACATGTGGATTGGCCTTCTGCACCATGTCACAGGAGAGCATGAGTGGTCCCTGGATGCCTGTCAACATGGTCCCTTGGAGGAAGACAGAAGAGGAGTGGATGGGGAAGGGGTCTGCTGCCCATGAAGTTTAGTCTGAAATTATTCTCAGTGAACGCTGGCTGAAGGAGGTTCACATGTACTTGCATTTCAGGTATGATTATGCAGTTTAATTTCCCTTTTGTGTAGCTTTTCAAAGATTATTCAGTGTTTTTATTTGTACATGTATACTTACAGTACAGTTCAGAAAGAAATTATAATATTTCCCATTGAATTTGTAGGTCAACTACATCCTGATATATGCCAGCAAGCGTTTCAGTGACAGCCCTCCAGTCTATGAAGCCCGAATCTTACTGGCTGGCCTGGACTACAACCATATGTATGGTACCATAGTATGTTATAAGCATAATAAATGTTATTAAGTCTATCTGTTGCATTTTGAAAAATAAAGAATCCTATCTTCCAGCAAAAATCAAAGTTTATGTTGCCCTTGACTGACAACTAACTGTGCATCGTTACTCTGCATACAACCTACATTGTTATATTACTTTGAAAAATAAAGCTTGACAATATTTATGGGG